>KN483585.1:10531-30983 GCA_000787095.1 Periophthalmodon schlosseri | reverse complement strand
ATGGGAAACGAACGGGAAGGAAAAAAAAAAAAAAAAAAAAAAAAAACAACACAAAAAGAAACTACAATCACAACTGAAACTGGGTTGCAGGGGTGTTGGACTGGGGGGGTAAAGGGTACTGTTTACCCAGCGCCCAGTGCAGGGATGGGCATACGGTTCCCTTAAACACATATTGCAGATCTAACCGCTATCCATAAAAATGCTGATGTTTGCATAGTTGTGGATAGTGGATTTTACTAACATAATTTCTGGGCAAAGTTTTTTTTTCCCAAATAAATCCCAATCTAACTGCGGTCTCATCTGCGTCCAATCTCTCTCTTTATTCCCCAACAGAATATTATGAAACCTATCCCAGGAGAACAGCAGCTTCCAGAACGCGGCGTTATTGCGTTTGCCAGATATCAGCTCGGAGTGGGCGGCCAAGCACCAGAACAACCACAAATAAATAAATAAAAGAAATAAAAATAAGCGTGTAGGGAGCAGGAACAATGGATTTTTCAGCGAATTTGGATGTACTTCTTTGCGCGCGAGAATATATTTTGGTTAGGTTTTTAGGCCAAGTTGCAGAGGCTGGGGCAGGCTTTGAATACTGGAGCTCGCAGGGCTACCTTGGTAACCTATGAGCCTACACTGGTACTGGATTTTAGGCATGAGATTTTGCTTCACGTGGAACCACAAACGGCCCATTAACTGTCAGATTGGGGTTTTAGTTTTAACCTGGTTTAAGGTTAAAACTATACTGCATTGGACCCATCCTTCAGTGCTGCTGGGGCAACCTGTCTCAGGAGCAGTGGAGAGTCATCTTGAGCTACCTTAGCAAGAGGAATAGAAAAATAGAAATAGAAAAATACACGTTTAGGGTTGATGGGGGAAATCAGAGTGCGCAGAGAAAACCCGCCCAGACGCAGGGACAACCTCCTTCTCAAAGCCTGATCTCGTCAAATGTCAGAAGCTAAGCACGGTTGGTCCTGGTTAGTACAGACAGCTGGGATTTCCAGGTATCACAGCGGGACACCAGTGGCAGTCGTTGTGTCGAGACACTTCACTTACATTGCCTAGAATGAGAGTGGTGCATATGCAAGTGTTGGTGGCGGTCCGAGGGGGCAATTGGTGCAGATTGAGAGCCTCACTTCCCTCAGTCTACCCCAGAGCAGCTGTGGCTACAATAGGAGCTTACCCCCACCGAGCGTGGAGTGAATGAATAATGCACAAAATTATAAAGGAATTTTGTGCTATATAAGACAAATGCATTGATTATTATTAGAAAATGCAAACGCCACACGGAAAGGCCCGGGCAGGTGTATTTAGTTTTGATAAAGTATACTTACCTAAGTTGTCTTTGTCTTTGTTTGTCTTTGTTGGTTGTTGAGAATTTAAGGTGGAGTGGTTGCACGTGTTCTTGGTTGTGCGTGTTGAATTTCTTCTAACTTCGAGTCTGCCCTGATCCGTTTGTGAGCGCCTCTGCCGGCCACGCCGACAGCACATTATAATGTCTTCAAATAAATGCATGGTGTCTAAAATGATATATGAAATAATGTCAGCTGATATCGACAATGCTTCTCTGTACAGTAGAAGCGATATCACCTAATACCTAATCTATGCCAAAAGACATGAGGTCCAGGGAAAGTGAGAAAATGCTTTATTTAAACATGACAGATTGCTCTTATATAAATGTATGGCCTGTCTGTGAAGTGTGAGGAATATGATGAGCAGGTGTGGTGTAATGGGGTTACATAACTGCTTTAATTGAAACTATATTTTTAAAGGTAATAGTTATGACATATGCTCCTACTGGCCTAAAATGCTGATGCTTTCCACGTAAAAAAACAGAACTAGTTCACTGTAAACAGTTTGCGGTGGTCCAAAGTTATTCCTCGCTTACCTTATCTATTCCTAACATCCAAATTATTCACCTCTGACTTTATAAGCTCTTTTCACAACTCTCACAGACCAGAGTGGGGTTTTCCCATCGCGGTAATGCTAACAACAACTAGCATGCTAATTCGATGCAGACAGTACACATCAATTATTCTGACATAAGGAGCTGCTTATACAAAATATCTGTGCTGGGGCAAGACACATTTTGCTCAAATACATGGGAAAAATCGGGTTAATATGTTGTAAATACTGCATAAATGATCATGACCATCATAAATTTAAATCCACATAACTCAGTGACTATTGCACGCCATCTTTTACTCTTTCTGCATTACATCATCTTTTTGGTCAAACTCACATAACCTTCCATAAAGTCATAAACGTTGTGCCCGGAGGTATAATTTGTGATGTGTAATCAAGCAGCTGCAGATTGTAAAAGTCCTAAAGGTAAACACAAAATAAGGAAGCTGGGCATCCACCTCCACAAACATGTGATCTATAGTGACTTTCAGGGATATCACAGGGACGAGCAGGTTAGGCCACCATTTTTTCTTTGGCTGTAAGATGATTAATTGAATAAATGCGAGATGAGATGTAATGTTATCCTTCATTCGTCCAGGAGTGGTTCGGTGTAGAGAAGGTTTCAACCACAGACTGTATAAAGAAGTGGACTAAGGGAGTGTGACGTCACCCATAGCGTCCGGCTCTAGCCAAATGAAGCTCGTCGAGGCTAGCGGTTATAGAGGCGAATTTGGAGCGGTGTTCCGTATTTGGAATTCCAACCACGAGTATCACAGCAACCAAAGAGCCAATCCGGAGCGGAGCTGCTGAAGGTAGCGCCCCTTCCCGCCCGACCTCTGGGAAAAAAGGCAGCTGATTTGTCTGTTATTAATGTTCATCTCTTGAGTTACGGACACAATAGCGAAATAAAAACACCAAGATCACGTAGAGCGGGTCAGTGCGAACATTTAAGACCAAAATGACGAGCCTGACAGCAGCATTTATGAAGAGAGGGGCAGTTTTCTAATGTAAAGTGAATTGGAGCCAGAGTCGATAGAGCCGGAACTTCGCCAAAATCACTTCCTATTTGTAACGCGGCGGCTAGCGGGTCAGCTATGTCCATTTATATATACAGTCTATGGTTTGAACGTCTATGGTCTATGGTTTCAACGTCTGTGGTTTTCATCTGTAGTGTATTCTATTCGCTGCAAAACAGAAGGCTGCAATTAACAGTACTAACTAAGTAACCACTACACAACACAGAAGACATAACCCTCTTTGAACAGAAATGTTGAATTGAGGCTTAATCTAGCAGCTACAGAACCGTTCTCAACCCCTGGAATAAAACCACAATAAAATAATCAAATGCTAATCAGGTACTGAACTATGCTGAAGGTAAAACAGCCGATACACAATAACGACCCATAATGATTTTAGTTAGAAAACTATAGGCAGGTCAGTTTCACTCCACAAGTCCTCCCTTTGAGGCTGGACTTAGAACTCAGAGTAGGATAAATTCACAGTGTTTTAAGCCAGTTCCATGAATTGAAAATGGCTTCTGGATGGAAGCGGAAATGTCTTCATCGCAAAAAACAGGGCAGGGTGGGTTTCACATCTACTGGTGGAAAAAAACAAAAACAAAACGTACATACGGTAGCTTTAAAAGTGCACTATGTAACTTGTCTGGATGAGGGCTCAACACCTACTTCTGAAAAGTTCCACTGTGACGCCATTGGGCTAAGTTGCAGGTCAGCTCTGTGGAGAAAAATTGACATAGTGCAGCTTAAACGGAAATGCAGACACATACACTGGTATGTCATAATGTGTTTGTGTTTGTGCACATAGTGGACTTAGTATTTAATACATCATCATTATTCTTGCTTTCAAATAACTTTCGGCAGTGACATCATCATTTACATATAAAGATGACGCAAGTTTACTACCATTGTTCATTTTCCCAGCTGAAAAGACAGGCTCGTATTAAATTATCTTATTCATGTAATTACATAATGCCACCAAGTTAATTAAAGTGTGACTCGTGACCTACCTGATTCGTCACTGATGGACTTCCCCTTTATTTGCTGACTGAATCACTTCCTCGTCTTCGTCACCTGCTTCATCTGGTCTTACTCATTGTCGTCTGTATTTACAAAATGCGGTGGTGAATAATGAAAGTATTCACAACAACTGATGTAAGGTATATTTATTCTTAATACAACAATGTCATTCCCCAAATGATGAGCAAGTGAAGTATGAGTTTACAGATTTTCAAAGTCAAAATACATACACTTACACTACAGATATATTGTATAAACAGCTCTTGAGGTCAAAATAAGTCCGCTGCGTGCTGTCTGCTTCTATTTATGAAGCATTTTCCGAATATCAGGAAGTCTGCATTAGCATACTAGTTGTTGCTATCATTACCGTGACAGCAAAACTCCTCTCTGGTCTCTGATAGTTGTGAAAAGCACTTAAAAACTCATCACTGTGAATAATTAAGATGCTTGGAATCCATAAAGGAAGTGAGGAATGACTTAGGACCACTGCAAACTGTTTAAACGTGTTGAACTAGTTCTGTTTTTCATGTTTTAAGACAATAAAAATCAGGTACAGCACCTTAAACGGTCCCAGATACTACCATCTCAGAGGAGACAAGCAGGTGACAAAACCAGGCCAAAATACAGGTCAGATCTGTGGAGAGGCGAGCTCGTTTACAGTAAGAATGCATGATTTTTAAGTTTTCCTTTTTGAGCAATAAACCACATGTGAAACAAGTGAAAGTTCTTAAGATAAGGTAAGTCAAAAGCCATAATAACATTCCAGGCAAATAGATAACATCTCCATGGAGACAAGCCAAGTCGGATGGTTTTTGTTGCCAGGTAAAAGTTTAAAAAAGACAGGCTAAATGGGGACATGAGAAACTTTTTTGTAATAGACAAATTTCATTCTACATGGAAAAAAAACAAAAAAAAACTGTTTTGAAATGTCATCTTGATTTGTGTCCTTAAAGGGGACATGCAGTATTATATAAAATCAACTTTTGAGTTTTTAACCAAGTTGTAATGTTCCCTCATCATTATCTCACTCAAAGTTGCATTTCAATTCCGCCCACTACTCTGTATTTAGTACTGATTATCCAAGAAACTCAAATTTTGGGTCATATATTTAGGAATAAAAAATGTCAGTTCTATCAGTTCTACAGAAGTCAACAGACGTCTTTCTATTATTAAATGTTCTGTACTTGATTTTATCCCATGTATTTGAGCAAAATATGTATGTATATGACCTAAAACGTTAATTACAAACCGAGTTATTGTTTGATCAGGAAGTACGCGTTAGCATGCTAGTTGTTGTTGTTAGCTTTACCGTGACGGAAGTGTATAAGGTAAGTGAGGAATATCTTTGGACCACTGCGAACCGTTTAAAATGAACTAGTTCGGTTTTTAGCGTTTTTAAGACAGTAAAATCAGGCACAGCGTCTTCAGGCAATTTTAGATCAACATTACGTAAACTCTGCGGTAAACGTTTTCAATGCAAATTTACATATTACTTCCAAGTATCCACTGTACTCAAACGACACATGCAACGCTAATGACTCTGTTGTCTGACCTACTTATCAAGCTAGCTCATATTTACCGTATTACACCTAATAATTCTAATGAGGTCCCGAGTTAAACCTATAGCCACGCCTTATATCATCACACGATCAGACCAATTAGCGCAACGCAAATATTAGCGCTAGCCCGAGGTCACTAATGGTAGCGCGCTAACGATTCCTGTTATGTTTGGCTAATTAGCTCTTAGATGTAATTATGGGTATTAGGTCAGCCGTGATGGTGCATAGATTTTATACATTATCTAGGTTGGTTACTTTGAGGTAAACAAGGCCCACTCATACAATTAGTACAGTGGGTTAATGAATTTTGCATATTTATAACTTTTTTTTTTTTTTTTTCCAAGTACAAGAGCCTTTTTCAAGTGTTTTTCCCAGTAATGGACAATAGAGACCAACAACAACAACATACTCAAAAGATATGACTCACGCATGCAATATCTGTGTCAAATGGCCAAATCCAGGGGAGTCGACGAGGGAGGGGTCTGTTTTTCCGGGCCCTAGCGTCTTAGGGGCCCAGAATTTTACCCTCCTCCTATTAATTTATATTGGCGGGGGGGCCATGTGAGGTTTCTTGCCCCGGGCCCCCAAATTTCTGCCGATGGGCCTGGTCAAATCTGCCATAAAACATAGAGCGGTTGTCGTCTTGAAAGTGGAAAGTTGGTGGTTTAGCGCCAGCCCTGACCTTGCGCCGTTGTTGCGTTCTTGAGCAAGACGCTTTGTCCGACTAAAAGGAAACGATCGTAGCGCTGATATGGTGCAGATAAATCTTCTGAAGTGGTGGTTCTCAGCTGGTGTACGCAGTTATTTTAGTTACCCCTTTTGTATCTCAGAGATCTTAGATTGACGGAAGCGGGGCCGCCAATCTGCGCCATTGTCCCCTCCCGCCACCACCAACGCTCACGCAAACGCCACTATCATACTTGGCAGGATGGGTTAAATGTCTTGCCTAAGGACACAAGTACAGAATTGGTCCAAATGGGAATCAAACCTCTAATCTTCAGGTTGGTGGTTAGAGTTGCTGCTCTTTTGTACACGCAGACGTTTCCATTACGTCGCCTCCTTCATATGTTTCGGTAAAATTTTCCAAAAGTCCATATTTGAATGTCCGTTATAATTCAAAATATCGTTTAAAGGCTTTCCCGTGTATTCAGGCTAAATGTGCCTTGCCCCATTACAGATATATAAGTGATGCATATATATATTAGATTTTGGGAGATTGAGTTGCAGTTGAAGACATAACAACGTTCACCACTGACGTTCATGGGGTTTAGGAGGAGAACACATGAATGGCTTTTCCGCTCCTGTATACAATTACATTAGAGCGATATAAGGCAATTTGATGTTCCTGTTTGCAATGATTCATCAACTGTTCCTTCATAGTATGGTGTGTCGTTTGATGTGGAGATGGTGCCCCCTGGTGGGTGATTGTGGGAGAAGCTTTAGAGTGAATTGCTGTAAAATTGTCCAAGTACTTCAGACGGTCTTTGGGTTTCAATTAGTAAACCATGACTAAAATATAACTGATTAAATGTCCTATTTTACACAAAATAGATTCTGGTGAGCTTTAAGCCATGTTATACTGTTGCTACCTCATTGAAAACATACCCGGAGTTGTGTTTTGTTTCATTCACACGTGTCAGTCCTGCATTATTAGTATGTCTACACCGCCAAAGTTCAAAATGCTCTGTTCCACCTTGTGATGTCATGTAGTGGTAGTTTCCAAGTTACCTTTTATCTTTAGTTTAGTAGAGACCGGCAGTTCCAGGGTTGAAATCATTCAAATGATTCTAGAGAAGGTGGTTTTGGTGAGGAAACAACATTATAACATGGATCAGAAAGTAGCGTAATATGTGTCCTTTAAAGGCTACAACAGACCTAAACAAAGAATGCAAATTTAAAGTTTATTTGCAAAAACAGATATCTCTGTTTTGAAAATTTGTCACTTTTTTTTTCTTTTTTGATACCATGTTCTACAAATATCATTACATAGTATAGTATAGTATGTACATTTTTGAAGGTGTTACCTGCATGGTTCTACAGCAATGGAAAGGTAAACAATACGGAACATCTCCATGTATCTAGAAACGTTTTTTGCAATACTGTGGAAGATTATAGCCAAAGGAACAACATTTCCATGGAAACCAGCAGGAGTAGCCCCTTCCTCAGACCAAATAAGAGTCAGGTTTGTGGTTTGTGGTGTCTGCTCAGAGTAAGGATGCATGTTTTTGTATGTTTTTCAGTACATTAAACACACCCATAATGAAGAAAAAAAAAAAAAACAACATGCTTTTACATGTTTTTTGGCAAAAATGTTACATACTATGGCTTTAATAACAGTATTTTTGAGGGTAATAGCTCAAAGGATGGAATCATATTTTTTATTTCAGTAAAATAGACTCGGTTTTTGAAAAAGACTGATATATGTTTTTCAAAATGCTGTATTTTTTGCACTTAAACTCTCCAGTAGATTGTACATCTGGTGTACTTTAAATGTCATTCTCAGACAACGTCCAAAAGTGTAACAGAAAAGACACGCCTCCTTGTCTGAGTGAGTGTGTGCATTTGGTGGTGGTGTTCATAGAGGACATAGTGCAGAATGAAAATCACTTTTCTGTCAGCTCTAGGTACTTTAGTATTTCATCAGGGAATGAAAGGAGTGAAAGGAGTGATTGTGCAATAATAACAAATGTGTGAAGATACAAAAGAGCACTATGTAACTTTTCTGGTAGAGGGTCTAACACCTGTTTTTTTCCTGAAATTTTCCACAGTATCGCATTTTAGTTGCCTGGTAAATCCAGAATGATGTTTCTCTGTATTTTATATACAGATTGCTATCAGTCTGGTCACCATGCCCTCTGTTGCGTGTCAAGCCTGGCCAAATGTTTTTCCTTCATTTTTTTCGATACAGGGGACCATGCATGTCCCTGATTGGCTAATCTACATGAGACCTGAAAACAGGGAGATTCACAGGTGACCAGATACACGTTTGTAAAGTATTTAAGATGGATGTATTCTGGATCCCAGGCACGTATTTTAGCGGTTGGCAGTGCGCTTCTTACACCTTGTTTCAGATCGGATTTGTTTTGATTTATTTATTTTTTTTATAGGGCCAGTGCACATTGATAAACGTTTCTGTAAATGAGCCAGTATTAGCTATACAGCTAGTTTCCAACTGTAGTCCCCAGGCAAGGTATAAAATGCCAGTACAAAAAAAACAAAATTTACATTATATACAAAAGGTCAGTAAAAAGTTAGAAAAGTTAAGAAGCCACATAAAAGCAGAGTGAAACATATAACAGCAAAGCACAAGACACAGACCTGCACAATGACACAGGACAATAACAAGCAGCACGAAAACAGCACAAAGAAATGACATGATTCATTAAGGTCACAGACTGTATTCTCAAGTAACCACAATTTGAGCATGTGTTTAAAAATGAGTGTGTATATGAGACGGTATATTGTTCCAGAACCGGACGGCTCGCACTCAGAAAGCAGATTGGCATTTTTTTCTTGAGGGGACGACAAGATTATTTGAAGCAGCAGATCTGGTGTATCTGCTACTCAGTTTAAAGAAATCAGAATACACTGTGAATTTTCCAAAATTTATAGTCTTGTGTTTAAAATGCAGTTGTTTACAGTAATATATGTTTGGGCTGTCTGATAACATTAAAAGTACAGAATGTAACTTCCTGGAGGAGGCACGTCACCTGCGTGATTCCATGGAAATAAAACGTTCAAGGCATACTTCAGAACGTTCTCCATGTTTTATGCCATAGTGTGAAAGCAACAACATTTCCATGGAAACAAGGGCCATAATAAAAAAAAAAAGAAACATTGTAGTGTTTGTTTGGGCTAAAAGTTACACACTGTGGCTTTAAGTCTAAATCATACAGCAGTTGTCGGTTCAAACTGTTATTCAGGAATATTTTTCACCTTTTTTTTTTTTTTTAATTCTACTTTTCAGGTTATAATTTTAGGCGACCCATCTGCCTATTAGCCCAAAAAATGCTAATTGATACTAAAACTAGGATTGAAACTAGATACTCATTTGATCAAGTATCGTTACTAAAAAAAAGTCACATTCGCACAACGGAAATGAACCGTCCCTGAATAGCTTTAGAATGATCTTGAGCTGTATCAGAACAAGTATAAGACACACAGACTAGTGTATGATCATGGACCACTATGGAACTAACCTGGACGACCGAGAGATTACACAGATATAAGGCCACATAGTAATATAAAAGAAAGTACTACGATTTAATGTGGAAAATGGCATTATGTTGTCTAAATAAGGAGTGTTTTTTTTTTAATTATTATCATTGTGGTAACAGAATCGGTATTGAGTATCGAGTCTATTCCTTAGTATGAAAATCGAGTTTGAAACACTAGTCTGGCTGCTAGACAGAGAGCCGCAGAATACAACCGACTCTAGTTTCCAACACCACGAACATGAATATGATTTCCACGTCTTATCAGCCTGCCCTATTTGAACATCAGCATCAATAACCCTCCGCGTGACTGGGCCAGGCCTCGTGACAGATGCAGAGTGTGAGCAGCCTGTTGCGCCGTGGGGGTCTGGACCACAGGGGGGCAGCGGCGCGCAGGGCCCTGACTGTGAACAGCGGGGTAGACCTCTGCAGAAGCGGCGTAACAGACCATAATGAGGGCACTCAGACAGGTACAGGGGTATACGAGTACGGGGTTATACTTGTTTGACGCTATAGTTCTGTCATCGGTGAGCTCAGGTTGTCGGCGCCCGTTGTTACTTAAAGTGATATTCTGTAACTTTTTGGAGGTACAAAGTCAACTGCGTGATTGCGTGGAAATAGAAAGTTAAAACCAAACTTCAGAATATTCTCCATGGACATAGGTAAGTTTTGTGCCATACTGTGGAATATTATAGCTGAAGGAAAAACATTTCTATGGAAACAAAAAGAGAAGGCCAAAATAAGAGACCAAATAAGAGTCAGGTGTGTGGAGATGCAAGTCCGCTCACAGTAAAGATGCATTTTTTTGGTTTTCAATGCAATAAAAACATCTATAATGAAACATGCTTTTATGTTAGTCTTTTTTTGGCAAAAAAGCTGTATTTTTAATAGAACTTTTCAACCGACCCGGTCCTTAACTCACAGCGTGCATCATTCATCCCAAACACCGAGAGCCATGTGAGAGGCATCAGCTGATCGCCGAACGTATTTCCACGACAACAAACTTCCCTGGAGCGATAACCGGGTGGTCTTTTCTTTCACCTGTGGTAAATACATTGTGTGAGGACAACGCCCCCTGGTGGCAGCAGAGACAGGGCACACGCAGACGGACCCGGGCTTACCTGTGCGGACAGAGGCAGGAGTGTGGCTGATGTTAACCTGATCCACTTTGCCTCATCAGACACGACGGCTCGCTCTGAAGCACCCATTCAAACAAATACTGTGTGCTCCAAGCGATTTTACTTTCACGATGGACAGTGCGGTGAAAGTAGGTCAGCCCGAGCAGTCTCAGAGCTGGGACTGGACAACACTGATGAGGTTTTCATTTGGAGAAAATCTGTAAGCTGCTGGTATACAAGGGCTGTGTCCACACAATTCACACATGCAGCTCACTACTTTTGGGTCACATGACTCCACTAAACTCAGATAAAACTTGATTTCTGTGATAAATAATGATGGAATTGGACTGGCGCAAGTATTTATGGACTATTTATAACCATACAAGTTTTTGTCAAGCTGGATCTCACACAGACTGACTGGATTATCAGATTTTCGTCTGAGATATGGGAATTATCGCTCTTTTAACAGCCCAAGCTAAGGTAAGCAGCTAAAACTAGCAACTCCACACCATATCGGTTTATTTAACCCTAGAGAACCCAAGACCCCTTTTCTTTCCAGGTAAGAGTAAGTTCAACCGGCTTCGTAGTACAGGTTTCTAAAGGAAGCCCAAAGAGGAGTTAAGGAGGCAGAGGAAGAGGACGTTAAGTTAGATGCTGTGAGAGTAGACGATTCGCATAACTAGAAGGTGTGACAGTGGCTCAGTTAATAGAACGTTATCCACTGATCCAAAAGTTGGCAGTTCGAATCCCACTCGCGACATCGACATCACTGATAGAGCAGTGAGATCCACTGACCCACAGTTTGGTGGTGCAATTCCAGCTCTCGCAGATGTGGCCAATGGAAACAAGAACACAAGGCCAAAATCACTACCACTCTGGCTCATTTTAGTTCAATATTCATCCACTAGGTGTCTCTATGCAGGGGCCAGAAGTGGCACTCTGGACTTTTGAAGTTAAATTTGACATATTTTTTTTGTTTGTTCATTTTGGGTAGCAGCAATTAACTGTGGCCAAATTTGACCCCGTGGGTTCTCCAGGGTTAAGAGTGTTTTATTCATCATCAGGGATCAACAGCACAATGAACCCGCACTTCTCTCTGCTCTTGTTTTCCCAACTCTGACAATGCACTGTGGTCTATACCGGCCAGTCTAGAGACCAACGTTGGACACTACTTTTCAAGGTGCACTGTGGGACATTTTGAGTGCACTGTTTTGTCACTCACTGACATTCGGAAGACATTTTGAGTGCACTGTTTTGTCACTCACTGGACATTCGGAAACCAGAGAAATGGCCCTAAGCAGTGACTCCGTCCCCTGTTTCGTGAACGCAAATGGTTTCATTCAGAACATCCAAAGTTGACAAAGTGAGTTTGTTAATCCCCTTCATAATGACGCTTATCCAGGGACACTCATATCTGGGTTAGTCTTTCCAGGTAAGAGTAAGTTCAACCGGCTTCGTAGTACAGGTTTCTAAAGGAAGCCCAAAGAGGAGTTAAGGAGGCAGAGGAAGAGGACGTTAAGTTAGATGCTGTGAGAGTAGACGATTCGCATAACTAGAAGGTGTGACAGTGGCTCAGTTAATAGAATGTTATCCACTGATCCAAAAGTTGGCAGTTCGAATCCCACTCGCGACATCGACATCACTGATAGAGCAGTGAGATCCACTGACCCACAGTTTGGTGGTGCAATTCCAGCTCTCGCAGATGAATGCTGTCATTGTGTCCTTGAGCAAAACACTTAAGCCACCTCACCCCCAGTGTTTGTGTAAAACTGGTGTATGAATGTGTGTGAGTGGTTCCTTGCTGCAAAGCGCTTTGAGTGGCTTGAAGGTGGAAAATCGCTATATAAAAATGTGACCAAGAAATACAAAGAAATTAAATATTACATTTCACCAAACCGACCAAAAATGCCTTGAATTTTTTTTTTTAGATGTAAGTGTAAAGAGGCTCTGTGTCATTTTTCTACAGAATATGATTGCCTTCAATTGTTTTTTATTGCTTTACCTAAAATATTTCTTTAAAGTTATACGTACAAAGAAACAAGCAGGTGGTGTCACCAGGCTATGTTCCAAATAGGTCAGATCTATGGAGAGGCAAGCACACTCAAAGTAAAATTGCAATAAAAACACCAGTTATTAACTAAATGTTTGGAAAGATACATTCAAATGCCATACTGTGGAACATTCTAGGCAAAATAATAACATCACCATAGAGGCGAGCAGGTGGCAGGCCCTCCAATAGAAAAGTTGCGCAATGGACCTTTAAAGTGCATATTACAGGTTAGACTACTCATTTCACTAAAACATAGGTAATATACTTTTACTTTATACTTTACTTTTTAGATTTTAGTAAAAATCTTGCATAGTTTTTTTCTATTTTTTAACATTTTGGTGAAGTTTATGATTTTTGGACATGAGAAGTAGTTATAACGTAAAGGTGATTCCAAACTGTTACCTAGCAACCGTCATGTTAATAAGGACCCAATTTTTATTTTTTTTTTTTAATTACACTATGGTTATGATTAGACTACACCTTTATTTTGTTAAATGAAGGTTTAAACTGTCAGAAAAACACCTTCCTTGTGCATTTGCATAGAATGTTCTGTGTTGATGACATAGGTTGAGATATTCTGTTTTAGAACTCAGCGCTACTTTCTGTATTTTTGTACTTTTTTTTTCCCCACCAACTCATGTAAAACTATGATAAATACTGACCACAGGTACTATCCCACCAAACCACGTCATAATTAGAAAAACATAAAAACTTACCAAATACACTTGGAAACAGCATAATAAATCGCTTACAACACAACCCTGGAGATACAGTCCCGAAATATCACATTAACAGATTTTGGCCCATATTTCTGCTCATTAACCTTTAGTCTGTGAGAAATGAGGCCAGACTATCCACCGCGCTCACAACCGCAGCTAACAGATGATTACCCAGAATGCATTTCTCACTACACGCGGCCCCACGCTGACTTCACTGCACGTGCGCGACCACTTCACTGACCCCGGTGTTGTAGCGTAACTCCCGCCGCTGCCCTGTACGCCCGCGTTGGTCCCGCCTCCTGCCCAGAGACAAGCTGCCGTCTGCGGGGTGGTTGGGTTGAGCGCTCCCCGGGTCTACGTGGGTGAGGGGAGGTCTTCCATGGTGTTTTTCTGAATTTGAATGAGTTACATGGGGTTTGGAAACTGTTTCTTAGTTCTGGAAAGTTTAAAGAGAGAGTGTTTTACTTCTATGGGGTATTAACTGCCAATACGTAACATAATTAGATCAACATTTTACCTTTTATTGTTTTGAAAATGCTATATTCGCCGAAAACAACGTATTAACATGTTTTATAAGCATCAGTGTACATCCAGTTAATTAAACTACTGCACGTCAAGTTGCTGCGTATCAAGTTTTTGTATATTTATGGAGAATTGTCATGCGGGAGCATGGGTGACGTAGGCCTGTGGGCTGAGAATTGCACAGAATCTTACAGCTAACCGTAAGGAGGGTTCGAGTAGGGCCAGGAAGAGATCGCTAAAATACTCAAATACGCCTTGATGACATCTAAAACCTCCTCAGGCATGTTTTTGATGAGGGAACAATGTTATAACATGGTAGAAAGCTAAAAATACAGAGAGAGACCAGTTTAAATATATTGTCACACTGCGCTTTCTCTATATCAGTGTTGGTTCAACTTTATGTTCATTGTTTCCTTATCATTGCTCTATTCTTGTTCTTACCATTGTTGGTACGTTTTTCTTTCTGTTGCAATTTATGTCACTTACAGTAACACTGTACATCTAAATTATTGTCAGTGACCTTTTGCTGCATTTATTGTCACGAACTGAATGAATTTCTGTGTATGTATGTATGTATATGTATATATATATATATATGTGTGTTTGTGTGTGTGTCTGTGTGTGTGTGTAAAAATATATTCTTTTTTGTTTAACTGAATATGAAGCTTAAATAAAGCATTTAATTTATGTTCTAATGGAAGACAGAGGTGGGATTTAATAAGTTTTCTTCTTCCCACTCCTTTTCGAGCTTAAATAAGAAACAATATATGAAAAGTGCATTAAGTGTACTGGATACATGTGTTCATTAATCTGCTCGAAATAAATACATAAATTAAATAAATTAAATAAATTTAAAAAATTAACAAAAAATAAAATAAAATTTAATTAAAAAATTAAATTTAATTAAATTTAAAAAAAAAAAAAATGATTTTGCACAATACTCCAGCTTTAAAATATTACAGGAAGATGTAATTTCTTCTTTTCAAGATTTTCTAAATATATATAGGGCCAGACTGTATCTTTGCAAAGTATCATAAATGTGCTAAAATGTGCCAGTAAACGATCAAGGTTCAAGTTGTAAATAGTGTTGTCACGATACTAAATACATACTAAGGAATAGATTTGCTGCTAAATAAATCAACTCAGTAAAAAACACTCTTTATTTTCACAATAGAATGTCATTTTCAACATTTAATCGTAGCATTTCTTTTATATTACCACCCAGTTTTACATTTGTCTAATCCCTCAGTCGTCCAGTAGGTTCCATAGTGTTCCATGGGCGTATACTAGTCTGTGTGTCTTATACTTGTGAAAGATACAGCTCAAGATCATTCTAAAGATATTCAGGAAAGGTTCAATTCTGTCATGTGAATGTGACTTTTCTGAATTGATACCTGCTCAAATGAGTATGAGTTTTGATACTAGTTTTAGTATTGATTAGTATCTGATTTCCTCTTCATTTCTTTCATTTTAATATAGCTGTTTTGGCAACTTTCTAGGACTGTTTTGAATTAAAAATACTACTATTATTATTATCTATATTCAATGTATTTCCCACATATGTCAATAAATATCCTTAATTTGATCATCGGTCATCTATCATTAAAGAGGGGGTATTATGCAAAATCAAGTTTTTGGAGCTTTTCTACCATGTTGTAATGTTGTTCCCTCATACAAAAAAAAAAAAAAAAATAATAATAATAATATGCCTGAAGAGGTTTTAAGCGTGAAAAACGAAAGAGAAACTTACTAAACATTTTAATATGTTGTTTTCGGTGACTGTGTCAGCAGTTAATACCCCATAGAAGTGCAGTACCTTCAGTTTAAATGAGTCGCATGGGCTTTAGTGCAGTGGAAGATTTCCCCTTCATGACATAGGGGAGCCACCATTTTATTAGACAAATTTTAAACTTTTATTTACTCATTAACAGACATTTTATATTCCTTAAGCTTTCCATTGTATGGTACCATTATGAAGATGATTGACCATTCAAAAGATGTAATATTCTGTTTTGAATTGTTGTGCTATGGCAACGGTCCAAACTTTTCATCATCACCCGAAACCCATGGAGCTATAGCACCAGGGGTCGTGATATATTATTTACTGAATAGCGAAATTTATATTAGATGAAGTATATTGATTACCTGGGATCCAGAATACACACTTCTTCAATACTTTATAAAGATGTGAGTCTGGTTATTGGTAAATCTCCCGAGTTCAGATGTGCGTGACTGACAGGCGCATTCAGTCGGCCAATCAGGGACACGCATGACCCGTCCGTATCAAAACAAGTATAATTTAATAAAGAAAAAATATCACAGGCGACTGAAAGATTTTTTAGAATCAATGAGCAAAGAACTAAACTCTGTTAATCTGAGGTGAGAGAAATTAGATTTTATTCAAAATGATAGATGTCCAATGAGCTCCTTCCTTTCAAATGTGCCACTGAAAAAAACAAATGTGATTGGATGATACTGTCTGAATCTTGCTCGAGGCGCAACGGAGGGAGAGGTGACTAGACCGATATCCGTATGTATAAAAAATACAGAGATATCAGTCTGGAGTTGCCAGGTAATCACACCGACAATCAAACATCTGCAAAAAGAGTTAAAAAAATTGATAAATAGGACAAAAACAGGACATTTGTAGGGATAGTAAAAGAAAAAATCAGTTTTGTGAACCGGTCCATGCGGCTTATTCACTTCTGGGATGTTTTAATGGATAGTAAAATCAGACTATTGTCATCAGGGAATCGCAAGAAGATTCTGAAGTATTCACTTTTGTATCACCTTTTGGCTGCTAACATGTTATGTCAACTGCTGCTTGAACATATGTATGAATATAAGTGTTGATTTCTTCGTACGGATCTCACATGAAGTGCACGTGGCTTCCTTGAAGTTTAGTTTACCCACCATTCAAGAGCAATCCGTGGGTTTGAGAATAAATAATTCAAAAGAAAATATATCTTTTGAATGGCAAAAATCCTTAAACTTACAAACAGGAAGCCGAAACTCATAAATAGGTCACGTTCACGTTCTAGAATTTCATGAGGGAGAGAAATTGAAAGAAATATCCAAACTAACGATCAACAAATGTTGAAACGTATCATTATTTATAAGGACTGGCTCCACAATCTTCCCATATTATTCTTATGTCTTTCAGTCCTTTTAACTGACAACAATCACGTCTTTGGGGCTGAGTAACGGCGCCACTTTCTGAAGCTATTGTGAAAAAACAAAAACAAAAACTGCTGTTCATTTACGCTGACAGAGAAGACTAAACATTGAACTTTGCGCCAGTTTTTGTTTCACATGGATAAGCCCAGTAATTACAGAGATATTAACCATAAACCAGGTCAACAAGTTTACAATCTGACAGTTAAACAGCAAATTCCACCACAGAATTCGGACCCGTCCTTAAATAATAATAAATAATACATAAATAAGTACACTGTATGTTTTGCTTGCATGTTTTCTGTGCTATATATGAAGCAAAGGAAGGGAATCTGCAAAAAAGCTGCACTGTCTCTTTTGTCCACCAGGTGTCACTGTCTGCCTATACAATTCATCTCTCCCCTTAGTATCACGAGCAGTTCATCGAATCCCTTGTGAATTCTGTATTTGCACTCCTCTGCTGCCTGCTGTTCTCCGTTCTTCTCTGTCTACTTTTTTGCTTCTCTTTCCATCTTTGTCCCTCTTTTCACTCTTTCATTCTCTGCCTTTATTTCTCCTACTCCCTCTCTCCTTTTTCGTTTCACCTTTGTTTCGTCTCATTTTTTCCCCCCTCTCTCTCTCTCTCTCTCTCTCTCTCTCTCTCTCTCTCTCTCTCTCTCTCTGACACTCCCCATTTTGCTTTCAGCCCCTCACTCTCCCCTCTCCTTTTTTGGTTCTCTCTTCCTCCTCTTTTCCCCTCTCTTCTCTCATTTATTCGTATTCTTTCATTATCTTTCTTTCTCTCTATCTCCGTTTGTTGTTTCTCTCTCCCTCCACTCCTATCTCACATTCTGTCTTTCTCCCTCCCTCCCTTCCTCTCTTTTTGTTTCTCTCTTTCTTTCTATGCCATCTTTCCCCCCTCTCTCCTTTTTGTTTCTATCTCCTCTTCTCTATCTTTATCTCTTTCATTATTTGGCTTCCTTTCTCCCTCCTTCCTCCCGTTCTCTTCCATCTTCCCTCTACCGCCGCTATTGTCTCTCTCTCTCTTTTCTCTTCTCCATCTTCCCCGTCTTCTCTCTCATTCTCCATCTTTCTTACTCCCTCCATCTCCATCCCTCACTCTCCTTTTTGTTTCTCTGTCTCCCCTTCTCCATCTTCCCCTCTCTTCGCTCTCTCTTTCTCTCCCTTTATTTCTACCTCTCTCCTACTCCCTCTCTCCTTTTTCATTACTCTTCTCATTCTTTCCCCCCTCTCTCTCTCTCTCTCTCTCTTTCTCTCTGACACTCCCCATTTCTCTCTCGCCCCCCTGACTCTCCTCTCTCCTTTTTTTGTTTCTCTCTTCCTCCACTTCTATCTCACATTCTGTCATTCTCCCTCCCTCTTTTTTGTTTCTCTCTCTCCTCTATGCCATCACTCCCCTCTCTTTTCTCTCATTCTCCTTCTTTCTTTCTTTCTTTTTCTTTCTCCATCCCTCTCTTTCCTGATTGTATTCTCTTCTCTATCTTTATCTCTTTCTTTCTCCCTCTTTCTTTCCCTCTCTCTTCGTCCCTGCTACCTCCTCTTTTGTTTCTCTCTCTCTCAATCCCTCTCCCTCTCTCCTTTTTTGTTTCTCTCTCCCTGCTTCTTCATCTTTCCCCCACCTTCTCTCACTTGTTTTTTCTTCCTTTCTTTCTCCCTCCCTCCCTCTGTCTCCATCCCTCTCTCTCCTTTTTTGTTTCTTTCTCTTCTCTCTCTCCTCCATCTTTTCACCTTTCCTCTCTCATTCTCTACCTTTTTTTTCTTTCTCTCTCTCTCCCTCCGTGGTGCATGTTTTCACTTCCATACCCGCTCCCCATGTGACTTCACCAGAGGTCAGAGGTCAAACACAGCAGTGTTTCAGTTAGTCAGCCAAGTGTAAACAGACATGCACCATCTCCCCCAAGAATTCTCCATCTACTCTGTGTCATTAATACAACACTATACAAACCAACCGAGAAGGACTATTTTGAATTACATTTCTTTAATTTTGTTTTAAATTTTGTATTCATATAGATTTATTTTTTTACTATAATTGCAATCCCTCACATACGTTCACTTTTCAAACCTTTGTGTCAACATTTAAAAGGCCCGTGTATTTGAGCAAAATGTGTCTTACCCCAGCACAGATATATTTTATACGCAGCTCTTGAGGCCAAAATGAGTCCGCTGTGCGCTGCCTGCACGTAATTATGAAGCGTTTTATTGTCTGATAATCAGGAAGTGCGCGTTAGCATGCTAGTTGTTTGTTAGCGTTACCGCCTGGTGGGGACAAGAGCTTATGTGCTCATCGTGGTGAATAATTAGGATGTTCTGAATGCATAAGGTTTGTGAGGAATAACTTGACCACTGCAAACCGTTTAAAATGAACTACTTCTGTTTTTCATTTTTACAGCAAAAATCAGGTACAGCGCCTTTAAAATCTGTATTATTTCCAATTGGTTTTAAAGGGGTATTATGTAACTTTTCTGATGGAGGGTCTGCCACCTGCCTGTCTTAAAACGTACTTGTAAGATTGCAGATTTTCTTATCCTATCCATTGTCAAATATCCCCATAACCTTTGCGAAAAAACAAAAACATTTGTCTAATTGTTTATACTGTGGTTGAGGTTGGTACTCTGATTAGGCAAGAGGGGTCAAACGTGGAGGCCATAATTACAGGCACTTTCCACTTCAGTCAATAGAGGGCGCCACGGGGTCAGTGAGATGCTCCATTCAAACAGATCAATGAAGCAACAGGGACAAAGAGAGCAGTGGCGAAGAGGAGAGATGGGATTTATCTGGACTGAGAATAAAAAAAATACTTTTAAAGAACAAATATTATGCATTATTTGTATTTTTGTTAGCCATTAAACATTATCCTTAGTACCACTGCTTTTAATTTCATGTTTCAGGGATGTTTTTGATGAAGCTCAAAAAATAAATTTTGCATTTTTGTGACCTTAAAGAGATGGGTAATAGCTGTAATGTGTGCTTCTACTGGTCTCCATGGAAATGTTGTTCCTTTCCACAGTATCTCCATGAAGAATGTTCTGAAGTATGGTTTTAACTTCTTGTTTCCATGGAATCATGCTGGTGATGTGTCAAGTTGCACAGTGTTGCTTTGAGGTTTGATTTGAAATTTTTATTTTTGGCCATTGATCTTAGAGGTATCTCGACTTCTTAAC
>KN483585.1:0-10440 GCA_000787095.1 Periophthalmodon schlosseri | reverse complement strand
GACCACTGCACAAGCTTGACAAATGTGGTTTGAAAACTTAACCAAAGTACCTCATCAAATCAAAAATGATACATTAATAAGAAAAAAAAACAACTAATATCTTTTTGTTGACTTCCATAGTGTGGCCTTCTGGCTTGCTCACAGTGAACAGTGTGCTGCCATCCCATAATCTGCACTGCAAGAATTTCTAACATATTTAAAGCAGCTCTCGTTAATTGTGGACCCTGAGCGGTAGAATGCAGATCGTGTCCTTACTGGGAGCAAATGTTTTTGTTGTTTTTGTAGCTAAATGAACAGTTGAACCTTGGTGGACTCAGGTCTGGACTGTGTCTCATGTTTGAGATGTAAACCACTCTCGATCACAGTTAATGTTAGGTGTGCAAAGGGTCAAGGTGTCCTCTCCTTTGAACTGAAGTTATCTTTTTTGATGTCCTTGATATCTTTACTTACGCCTTCTTTCCCTGTGAGCATTACAGTATTTTGCAAAAACAGCTATGGCAGCAACTTGCCGCACCCCAGGCTTGTACCTGTTTGTGGTTAAAATAACACACTGTTTATTTTATTTATTGATAAAGAAAAAATATATTTGCATTACCTCTACACATTGGCTAGGATACTCTTTTAGATTGTAGTAAAATTTACATTTAATCTTATATTTTACATTTAATTCATAGGGGAATATACGAATGCTGTTTACTCACATTTAAAAGATATTTTTGAAAGTAAATCCAGGACCTCTACTCTCACCCTGGTCCTAACCATAATCTCAAAACCAGGCCCTAATCTTCACCCTAAAACCCAACAAACGTGGGAACATAGAGCTGTGGGAAGATAGTTATTGCTTTTACTTTTTGACTAATAACAAATAAAGAAACAATGACGATTTGCACCTGACATCCTCTGCGATGCACATGAAAGTCCAAAAATGTATTTCACATCAATGTTTGGGCCGTCAGTCTGGGCCCCACGGCCTCCGTCGCATCTTGAGCCAGAACCAAACATGATCGTCTAATCAGATTTGGGGTTTTTTAGTGACACGTGAAACAAAGGATCTCATTGGTCACCTATCATTTACAAATAAAATACCATTTCTCTCCCCTTTAGTGCTTAACTCATTGATTCTGCAGAAATCCACCATGTTTTTCAATCCTCTGTGTTATTTTTTTTCCTTTTTGTTTTCCTTGTTTTGAAACAGATGGACCATGCGTGCCCCTGATTGGCTGCTCCACCTGTCAATCACGCCCATCTGAACTCGGGGAAATCCACTTATGACTAGACTCACATCTTCATAAAGTATTGGAGAAGTGTGTATTCTGGATCCCAGTCAAATGATTGGTTACTCCACTTCTCTATGGACTGCAGATGAAAAACAGTCTAAAACCTTTACTTCTGCAATTGCGCCATAAACCCTAACATTTCTAACCTAAAATTTACAACACCATAAATTCCACTGTAGTCAAACTCTACTCCTGAACTTTGTACAAGACAAACTTGCCATGATGCATCTAATACATCTGCTGTTTATTAATACACTCCATGAAAAACTACTCCGGCCTGTGCTTCCCAATGTTATTTATCATATTGGTAATCCATATTCATATCCCTGTACTGGTTTTCTCCTCTGGGAAGTACGAATGGGCCAAAATACACCAAAGTCCCTAAGCTCTTCTTGTTTTCGGACATTTACAAGAGGAAAAAGTCTCACAGCTGGACTAACCGCATGTTTCTTGGGAATACACAGTGCTACCATGGTAATAATCAATAAAAAATACCGCTACAGCTGCTAAAGCCATCTGGGATATAGGAAGAGGCAATTAAATGTTGTAATTAACGTGCGGCTATTGTCTTGTAGGCTTCGGGGAGACGAGGAGGAAGCGGAGAGAGTTGTGTTAGGAGATTTTATGCATTCAATTAAGGCAGAATGCAGTTTATAGAAGCTGTAATTTGAATGGTGGTAGATGGAGTGCTTATCTTGATTGGGGCTTCGAATAGACCTTTAAAGAACACATATTATGCTACCATGTTATACAGTTGTCCCCTTATTAAAAATATACCCGGAGTTGTATTTTTCCTTCATTCATGCTTGTTTCATTTATCCATTAATCCAAAATATTCTTCTCTGAGCACACAAAAGTTCTCTGTTCACATTTGGCCAGTTTTGTTGCGTCATACGTAAAAATACAGACTTCTCTTTTGCAGTTTTTAAGTCCACAAACCATCGCCAGACTTTCTGAGATAATGTTTCCACAAACTACAGTAATATATTCCATTTTTCAGTAACGTGGTAATATAACGCATTACTGAGATGAAAATTGGCAATATGTTACTCATTACAATCTCAGTAACAAGAGTTATTTGGCATTTTATGATGCTCCGTGCTGTTCACACAAACATTTCACTGGAGCAGTACTGGGGCTTCTCCAGGCGGCCCACTCAGATTATAGAGAAGAGTCTTACTTGTGCTCCCCCACGGCTCCATGTCGCTTTCAAGCCTGTCTCAACTGTTAAAGTGTATGTTGCCGCTATTTTTGCCCACCACTCCTTGGTTGATGGTTAGTCAGTGAGGTCACATTCCTTGATCTCCTTGGTTTAAAAGGTGCCCTCTGTTTGTAATCTCCAAGGTTTACTCGAGTGCCTTCATGGGATCTTCCATTAGTCCTGGAAGGATTGTGTTCTCCTCCATTTGAACCACTGGATGGGGTACAGTTAAGGTGGGTGTCAGTTAAGACAGCATTCCTCCTTGTGATCTTTTGCAAAGCAGGTTGGGGATGTCTTGTCAGTGGCTGGAAATTGTATTAGCTGAAATTCTGATGGGTCGTACCTTGTGGGCTTCCTCCTGAGTGAATATGGCTGTGCTTCATACAGTCGTTTTGCCTGCTTCTAAATCTGGAATTGATCTTGGTAAGTGTAGACTCCTTGTGACTTTGTTGGTCTTAAGTCATCCAGGTGCAGGTCATCTGACAGTCAGAAAGAACAAAACAGAATGAGAGTTGCTCATGTAAATAAGGTTCTATGAATTCAGAGTTCCTTGGTATATATGTATGTGACTTTGTTGATATTTATGCTCGACCTATGTGCTGCACACACGGGTATAAATCCAGGTGTTAAGCACCGCCCTCTGGCAGTGATCCGGAATCCAGAGAACCTTAGTTACATGCATAACTCTCTTTTAAAAAGGTATTTTGAGCAATAAAATAGCTGTAATTGAATACAGGGTAGATGGCTAAGTTAATGCCATATTATGGAACATTTCAAACATAGCAATCACATCTCGATGAAGAAAAGCAGTTGGCAAACTCTTCATAAGAAAAGTTACATAGTCCACCTTTAAAAGTATAAACTGATTATTATTAAAATAGAACTAAACACTAAATCAACCTTTTTTTTGCTACTAAACTATGTGTATATGGTGTTTTAGCATTATTTACTATTCGTAGTAAATTTACAGTTTTGTGGTCAAAAATCATGAAGAACAACGTCAGATTACAGCCAGGTGTTACTGATTACAGACACCCACCGCTCCTCACTCTTCCCTCTTTTCTTTAGTCTTATAGGTACTGCCCAGTTTAGCAGCTATGTTTGAAATGTGTTTTGGGCAGAGTTTAGGTGTTTAGTCCCACTTTAAAGTTACAATTCATTAAGTATCGTCTTATTTTGTTTATGTTTTGTATTTCATGACTTGTCCATGAGTAACTGAAAGTAACTGGTGCATGAAAAGACTGACAGTTCACAGCACAGACTTTGGCTCGGACTCTTATGAAATATGGATGATCAAACTCGGAGTAAACACACATCAAACACCTCACTACATAAAGGCTCGCTTCATGCGTAGTGAACTAGGCTAACTCCAGGCAAGATGGAAACAGTAAGATCATATAAGATGGAAGTTTAGTCTGAACTTGGACCAAAAAAGGACTGGAGTTGGGGGACTGAATAAGGACTAAGCCATGACCAAGGCTAAACCAGGAGACGAGCCTTAGATGATTACAGTCACACACCAGATGCGTGTGTCACCATCTCTGTTTCCCCTCAATGAAAAATAACCCCGCGCGACGCATCGTTATGGGGCATAAGCAGTGCGAATGAGCTACATGATGTTGACAAGTGGATGCATTTGAAAGCTACGCAAACAAAGGCAGCTGGTGCGGTTGCAAAACACATTTTACAAAGTGTAGTTTTCAAATCGTTTCTGGCAACAAGTCGTTTTTTCGCGCTGCTTTTTGGAGCTTGGAAGTTTTATGGCGACAGTTCAAAGTAATATCACTGCCAATCGTTTCTCTTCACTCCGAAATATTAGTTTGTTTTCATGTAATAAAGAAAGCCTCTACATTTTTTAATTTTTTTTTTTTTTTTTTAATCAAGTCCCATTAATTTCACACCAGAAAAGCCGAGAGACCTTTAAAGATGCACTGTGTAACTTTTCTGCTTGCCTCCATGGAGATGTTATCATGTTGTCTGTAATTTATATGTATCTATCTTTGTGGAAAAAAAGCTGAAATAGAATGTTTCTCAGTATCTCTTCTCTTCTGTTTAACTTTGTTTTCATTTTGGTTGAGATTGAATTGAAAAAATACAAAAACACGGTGAAGTCACATACTGTAGTTTTAATATTTTGCACACCGTTGCGTCACAATACAATCCTAGTATGTCTTAGCTCATTTACTTGTTTTAACATATATACATTTTAAAGTTCTTGAAATATGTTCCAAAAGTAGCTTACTGGTCTTGAATATGTCATGATCTGGCGGTGTGTTTGTATTTGTGTGGAAATACTGGCATGATTTCCCTTTTCTGCGCAAAAAATTCAAAGGTATTCATGTATGTTAATGTGACAAGTGCTTACGGTACAGTACACACGCGCATCAGAGCAGAGGAGACATAAATAAAGTGTTTGTGAATAATTGAGCGGATAAATATTGCAGCGTGGATCTTATTCTTGGATGAAATGCTTAATAATTCACTCGACATGGGATTGGCTTGGTTACATACACTACAAGAAGCTATGCACTTCTAACCCGCAGCGCTTTGGGAATTAGCGGTGGGGCGAAAACAACAGTGCGGCTGTAGTGGGACTTACAGTTGCCCTGTGTAACGTTTCTGCTGGGGTGTTCGTGTGGATGTTATTGCATTGCCAATATCCCTTTAAAGATGGGGTATTATGCAAAATCGCTTTCTACCATGTTATAACGTTATTATCTCACGAAAAACACGCCTGAAGAGGTTTTAGATGTCATCCATGCATGTTTGAGTAATATTGCAATCTCTCCCGGGCACCACGCGAACCCTTCTTACTGTTAGCAGTGCAATTATGTCCAACGCTCCGCCCACAAGCCTACGTCACTCATGCTCCCGCGCAGCCATTTTCCATAAATATACAAAAGCAGGATAGAAAACGATGTACTACAACTTAACGAACCTGATGCGATAGTGCTCTGAAGGGGAGTGACTTAGCACGGAGAGCAAGAGTAGGGGGGACTTTGAGCATCAAAAACAAAAATATAAGTTATTAAACATGTTAATATGTTGTTTTTGGCAAATATAGCATTTTCAAAACAATAAAAGGTGACAAAATGCCTTCATCCCTTAAAGTAGCACCTACACAGACAAATTTTACCAAAAAAAAAAAAAATAGACACAATTTTAATATTTAGGCAAATTTTCAGTGAGATTTAGTTTTCTTAAATATTAGACAAGATATTCAAATTTTTTTCTGTACATTTTTTAAAATATTCAATATGGCAACAAAACGAAGGAAGAAATTTAAATCTGTCTCTTTCCATGTTTCTATTTTGAATGTCCCAAATATGTCCATTTTACATATAAATTGCTTATTTACATATGAAAACATTAAACACTGCCAACGCATTTTTTTCTTACATTTATGTTAGTAAACTTCAAAAGAAGTTGATTGATATCTCTAAATGTAAGATTTTTTCCCATTCACCTGCAGTGTCTCGCCTTAAATTAGAAAAATATATTTGTACGAATACACACAAAACTTTACTAACTTTGCCGTGGCACCTACCTGAACCTGGCTAAGGAGACATTAGTTTGCAGTTTTACCAGTGCGCCCGAAGATGCATCACTGTGATATTGTAATGCATGCGACACATCCAGCTTGTTTGGCCCTATTTACATTATTCATATTATGCATATTAGAACAACAGACCGTGGATCTAATAACCCCGAGGTGGCCATCGCTGTAGTGTAGACACATACCTCATTTCATAGTTCACTGCCTCTGCTTCCCTTTGAGGAAATCTGCCACTATATGCAAACTCTACGGGCCTCATCATTGAGCTACAGCCGTGCACGTCTAGCTACTCAGAGAGGCCCACCCGACCAGCGTGCTCGGACCGGTAATAGGCTGCGAGAGGCCCCACTTCTGGTCCCTTAGGACGCTACTGTATGTAAACTCAATGGTCCCGTGAAGCTGTGGGCTGTTGGCAGTTTTGGAGGTTTGTAAACCAAAATTTTAGAGTCTTTTTCAAATACCGCTGTCTGACCTGCCCAAGTAAGTGCTGAACTGGCTTGGAAATCGTGAAGTCCGCGAACGCTACCGTCTGAGATAAGAAACAGCTGTTCGCTCTATAGCGGGGGCGGGGTTCCAGCTGTCGTTTTGACTCCCAACATGGCGGTGCAACCAAACTTGTGACATCAACGAGAATGGTCTATATCTCTGGACTAAGCTATCGCACTAGCTACCGCATTCCAAACAGGAAGTTAACATAATTGCGAATTGGGCCCATCGTGTCTGGCTTTAATTGTCTTTCTACTGAAAAACTGTCACACTTTTACTTTTGTTCAGGCTTGTCGTTCTGATTTTGAAATGTTCAAGCCGCTCCACATGATCCTGTTGTTTTCGTAGAGGCCTAGCAATTTTCTCAATAAGTGAAGATACTGACAATAATACCAGACCATTCAGGCGCCTTCTTTCACTAAAGTTGGCTCGAGCTAGCATTAGCAACAGACTTGGCTGACAGCTCGTGCGCCTCGTTGGTGCGGGAAGCAGAGGGCAAGTATGTTCAATAAGTACGTTCCACAACCTTGCTCCTGATTGGCTCTGTGGTTGCCATGAGACGCACACTTTGTTGATTTAGTGGTCGATGAAGACTGGGTCGGCTAGAAATTGTGTTAGTCCACTTTCATTATCGTTAGATTATAAGGAGTTATACGAGACAACAGCGGAAATGTTAGAGTGAGTGAGTGAGTTAGCTGAAGATGTGGTACTTTTTTGGTATTTATATGTAAAAAGGCAGATTAAACGCATGATTCACCAGCTGAATCTGTCTATAAATGCGTCGTATAAATAGTTGTTTTTGCATGAACTCCCGTGCAGTTCCAGTATTGTGAGTGCAGTCTGGGTCAGATACATAGAGATAAGTAATAGTTCTGAGAGCTTTTGCCGCACCCCCTTTTTAGTCAACTAATCAATCGGCAGGACATGTCTTTAGTTGACTACAGCCCTACAAATTTTGGAATGTGGCTCGCTATAACTGCTAGCCTCAATTTGGCTGCAACACATTCCAACCGAACACACTGGCTAACGCTGTCCAGAGACATATACCGCCCATGTGCTAGGACCTATAATTGGTATATCGAGAGGCCCTAGTGTTGTCTGTTCTCCTCCCTTGGGACACAACTGCCACTTTATTAACTCTAAGGGCGTCATGGTAGCGCTGCTAAGCCACTTCTGCTTTGGCCACTACAGCCACTTAAAGATGGGTCAGAAAATATTAGTACTGTTTTTGTAGCAGTAGAAAGAGTTATAATTTTATAATAATATATATATTTTTTTTAATGGTGCATTTTGTAATCGTGACAATCGCCATAATATCACCAGAATGTGCAGGAAAAAAACGTGCTGTTCTCTTCTAGACTGTTGTTTTCACTACAAATTATACTGCTATAGTGGCTGTGTTCAACATAGATCTTATTTAATTATAGTTTATAATTATCATTTTATTTTAACCTCCTAGGACCTGGCGTCCACATATGAGGTCATTAAACTGACACTTAAAGGTGACAGAAGAGTGTAATACATTATAGTTTAGATTTAAGATGGACTTTGTTAAAGGCACATGTCTTTCTGCACCTGTTAGCAGCACTTCAAGTGAGCCTCATTATTCCAAGAGGCACAATTTTTGTTTCTCATTTCATTTTTACACTGAGGAAAAATTCTGCTGTGTTCAGGCACTTAATAAATAGTTTTTGCAAATCATTATTCAAATGCAATTTTATTTTGTTCTATCAAAATCATTAAAAAGTTGAAAAAATATCCTCATATGTGGACATCATTTCTCTCATAATGTAAAAAGATAATTCTTTATTTTTACACTCATCACGTCCCAATCAGCCCAAATAACAAAGTGAAATTGATAAAGCACGACATGCAAGAGCTCGGGTCTCAGGAGGTTAATTATGATTTTAATAATTATTGCGACATTATGTTAGTGTTGTCATAATACTAAAATATTAAACTCGATGTCGATACTAAGGAATAGACTTGATACTCAATACCGATTCCAATACTTCAATGATAATAAAAAACACTACTTAGACAATACAATGTGATTTTCAACATTAAACTACAGTACTTTTTCTATTAGCATGTGGTGTTAATGTCTGTGTAATCCCTCAGTCATCCACGTAGGTTCCATAGTGGTCCATGGGCGTGTACTAGTCTGTGTGGTCTTATACTTTTTCTGATACAGCTCAAGATCATTCTAAAGCTATTCAGGAAAGGTACATTTCCGTCCTGTGAATGTGACTTTCCTTTTGTGTCGAACAGCGTCTAAACGGCGTGCCAGGGCCTATAATGACCTGCACGAGAGGGCCCATTGCCAAGTCACTAGCGATGGGCGGCCCAATACCAAATATCAGTAAATCGATAATGATTGAGGTATCGAAAAGTATTGATTATTATACAAAAAATATCAATGCTTTCTTAAATGCAATTCTTAAAATAATTACTGTTTTTGGCTCTTATTGAAATCTGTTGTTTACTTATACATATATCTAATTTGTACAGGGGTGGACCAAAATTAATAACGCCGAGGTAGAGGAGTTTTCAATAAACCATTCATCAAACCAGTATCACAATACTTGCCATAACCTTACTTGGTATTGTATCGAAATGAAATGTCGTGGTATTGGCCATCACTACAAGCCAGTACTTGGGAAGCCTACAACTACTACTACCTACTAAAAGCCCTCGGGAAACCACTGCTACTATACAAACTCCATGGGCTTCAACGCGGAGCTACAATCGTACACATCTAGCTGCGTGAAGAGGCCCACCCAACAGCGTGCCAGGACCTATAATGGGCTGCGCGAGTGGGCCCATTGCCGCGCCGCTTCCTCTCCCCTGGGATTCGTGGCCGTTCCAATTTGGGCGCTTTAATGTTTTGAGATACAGCAGACCTAGATAAGGCCAAGGTGAGATTTCCGCCATTGTTGTAAGTTTTTTTTTTTTTCCTTCCTCGGCAAGACGCAGCAGCAAAGATACATTAAGATGAAATATGAGGTGGAGTACCCCAGGGGCTAGCGCGGGGTGTAATAAATATCATCTCCTCTTCTGTCTTTATGCGAAAACGGGTGAAAAAAAATGGCTTGTTGGTGGTGATATTGAGAGCGGGGTGGACCGGAGCAGACGAATATGTATGAGTCTCTATATGGGAGGCAGCGGTTTGCGCGGAGAGCAAGGTAATGTCTGTTTAGCTTTTGTTTCCTTCGCACTGACAGAGTTCTTATGGTGATTTCAAGGTTAAAAGACTTCACATGTACTACATATCGAGTCCTTGCTCAGCCCTATCTCTCCGCATGTACTGTGTATGTCCTTTCTGTTCATGTTTCAATGGTGCGTTCATGGTTTGCGGTTTTACTATGACAATTTACGGTCCTTGCAATAAGCCTTGGTAACAGCTATGGTAACCTTGCAGGGTCAAAACAAGTTAGAAACAAATTATCTTGCCCTTTTTATCGAGTGAAAGGAACACTATAAAATGTCCAATAGTATTATAAAAGGTACACGGTCTAACTTTTCTGGTGGATGATACATCACCTGCTTGTCTCCATGGAGATGTGATTGCTTTGCCTGGAGAGTTCCACAGTATGACAATAAACCTTTTCGTCTACACGGAGGTGACGACACCAGGCCACGTTACATGTTTAATGCCATACAGTGGAATATTTCTGGCAAAGCAATAACATGTCTGTGGAGACAAGTGCTGGCAGAACCTCCTGCACCATTACACCCCCGGTGTGTCACTTTTTAGCAAAGAAATAGTCAAAATCTGAGTGGGCTTGCATCTCCATAAACCTGACTGAGCCTCTTCCTGTTGCTTGTTTACGTGGAAATGAATTGTTCATTTGGCTATAATCTTCCACAGTTTGGAATAATACTTCTCTATCTCTATCTCTATTTAGAATATTCCGAAG
>KN483584.1:59499-79924 GCA_000787095.1 Periophthalmodon schlosseri | reverse complement strand
AATCACAAAATATTACTAAAGACTAAATAGCCTGTATTACTATAGATAATACAGTAATAATAATAGTAATAATAAATATAGACCATAGAATAAAAAAAAAACTTCAGGTTCACACTATTTTACAAACTCTTAAGTGGTTGTAAAAATAAAATAAAATCCACACTTGTTTGCTTTGTTGCAGGTATTGTTGGAGAAATTCTGTATCCAATAAAAGCTCTGTGGGGCATAGGGTGTCTCACCATCTGTGGGACGGGCATGGGTGCAGGGGCCATAGGGTGTGTGCTGTGGGCCCAGTTGGTGCTGGTGCACATGGTTTTGGTCTGCCATCCACCGCCTCCGGACGGCTTCTTCTCCACCAGACCTCCCCACTGCAGCTCCGGCCTGATTATAGTGGAATACAGATTTGAACACAGCAACAAAAAATAAACAAAAACCTACAAGTACAGAGAGAGTACTCACTTTTTGGCTGGTGCACTTCCAAAATGCAAGTCTGAAAGAAAATCAAAATTAGTTAGTTGAAAAATAACAAATTATTATTGCCACATATGGCAGTCTTCAACACTTTGAGATCCTAGTGAATGTGAGGTCATTGGTGGTTATTAGTGGGCTATCAATGTTTTACACGTCTCATTTGGTGCATGCTAAGAAAAAAAGAGATTTGTTTATATACTTTTATATAAAGTGGTATTGTAGTTGCTGTTTTGTTAACTACAAACACCATTTCAAAAAATCTAGGGACTAGGAAGCCTTTTAAAAACTAGGCATTTACAGCAGTGAATTGTTATTTCTGTGCACTATGACTTTAATTGCAACAAACAAAAGTAAAAACCGTTACTGTTCAATGGCCTATTGGTTTGATCACAGCATAAATTCAGATCAACACACTTTGCTTACAACAATTACTGAATGTCTTAAACCACCCTCTGGCCAATTTAAAACCAAACATTCATTTCTAAAAAAAGACACAACATATACAATAAAAAAAAATAAAAATACAAAAAAATTTACTCTGCACTCACTTCCTACGAGGTTGGCTAACGATGAGTCCAAATCACTGGGAAGCATCTTCCCAGAATGCAGTGGGGCTCCGGGGCTGTGGATGTGAGTGGGCGGGGCCGGCTTCAGCAGATCACCTGAGACGTTTCCAGGGTAACATCAGAGAAAATGAGGTGAGACAGGTGTGATTCATGAATATGCAGTGTTATAGCATTAGCGTCCTACCTCCCCAGGCGTGGTTGTTGTTATTGGGCACAGTGTGAGCGGTCGGGATGGGGGCGAAAGTGGGCTGCAGGGTGAACAGCTCACTGCTCAGAGTTGGCATGCTGCAAATACACAACACAACTCTTAAAGATTGAATGACTTTGGAAAAAGATACAGGATGTACTCGCAATTTCTTTGACAAGTACAATTAGATTTACAGTTTTAGCTTTAAATCAGTATGACGTCACCTGCTTGTCACGATGGAGACGCTGCTTGCATTTATTCAGTTCCACATGCATTCTTACTCACTGTGAGCCTGCGCAACCTGCTTGTCTCCAAGAAAAATAACTGAAATGCCATACTGCAAAACATTCCAGGCAAAGAAATAATGTCTGCATGGATTTAAGCGGGTGGCGGACACTCCACCAGAAACGTTATAGTACATCTTTTAAAATGAGGCCAAAATAAATGTCATTAAAGACTAAATCCACACTAAAACAGGATTAAACCAGAACTAAATCAGGTATAAATTATAGCTTCATAAGCAATAAACTAGTTCTAAACCAGGACTGAACCAGGACTTAAGATAACTAATGGAGCCCCAAGACATAACGAAAAACAAATATTTGGTTTCAACTTCATCTGAACCGGGATTAAACTAGGACAAAAGAATCACTAACCAACTGAAGCCAGGAGACTACACCACAACTGTATAAATCTACCTTTTCCCAAAGCTCAAATGTTTGGCACAATGCAAACAGACAAACACAAACCACTTTAATCTGATTTTGTGCACCAAGCGAAATCAATAAAGCACTTTATTTATCGAGAGAGCCACTCCCGCTGAAGCTTGGCAGGGCTGTCTGAGTTTGCAGGTTTATAAAAAAAAGTAAAAAGGAAAAGCGGACAATCCAATAATGTGAGTTTGAGGTGGTTAATGTCAGCTGTGATGGGACGTGTGTGGACAGTGCAGAGGCAGAAGCGTCCAGGAAATAGAGAGCATGACATTTTAGGGTTTTCTTTGTCTTTTCACAGACAAAGAAGATTAAAATGAGAATAAACCACCCTCTCTCTCCATACCTCTTTGTTTTAGTATCAGGTATTGGAAAGAGGGTCCACCATATCCAGAGGTTTCAGTCTGAAGAAAAGGACCATTGCCATAGCAATTAACCATTTAAAAGAAACTATTATATCTTTTGAATGGTAAAAAGTCCTCAAAATGTTTCCTAAGCTGAAATACCAGCCATGTATACACATTTCACTCTCTTAAGTCACCTATGTATGGGTTTTTTCCTCAGTATCTTAAAACTGTTCTTTTGGATCTCTTCCAAAGTTTTATTAAACTGTCTCTGCCTCTCCCTCTCTGACCCCTAAAATCTGGGTTTTGTCTTGATCTTGATTTAGTTTTCAAAATGTTATAAGAACATGTGCTTTGTGCATTAAACACAACAGATTACAGTAATCTTTTAATTCAGAATATCCTCTTGTCATTTTTTGATTTATGAATTGTTAAACTGAGTCATAACCTAATGTTCTATTAAATGTGAGCATCAACATTTAAAGTTGCACTATTGTGCTGTACTGTTGGAGGGTACACCTCCTACATGTGCAACTGAATAAATGCAAGATATATAAGTTTAGCGCCATACTGTGGAACATTCCCAGCAAAACAATAACATCGCTATGGAGACAAGCAGGAAGAGAACCCCCACTAGAAAAGTTACTTAGTCCATGCACCTTTTATGTCCTTCACTCCTTCTATAATGTGAATGAGTGTCTAGACTTCATAACTCACTGGTTGTTGACAGGAGCAATGGGCGAGTTGGAGAAGAGGTCGGTGGCTCCTCCGCTGCTGTTGGCACTGCCCACAGACTGAGTGCTGGGAGAGACTGTGGGCGTCTGGATATCAAGCACTTTAGGACCATCCTCCTGAAAGACACAGCAATGGTAATAATCATCTTACACTGCATGTTTTGTAAATCTACTGCGGCTGTTTTTGTTACAATTGGAACAAATACATGTTTTCCTACCTGACCCTAATCAGGAACCATATTTAGTTTTAATGATGCAGTACATTCTCACCGCTACATGTTTATCCAGTTTGAATTTATAAAGACACATAATAATCCTCTGAGCTGACTGACCATTCTTAATCAAGGATTAAAAAGATTAAACCAATTCTTAACCAAATTAAAAACTACAAACTAAAATTGGCACTAAAGAAGAAATAAACCAAGACTAAAGCTAGACTAATCCAGTTTCTTACAGTACTAACGATGCATTTTGCCAATATTAGAATAGAGGGAGATTGGATACATTGTGGATCATTATTATTATATATTTAGGAGGCCTTGATCCCTCTTTGTTTAATAAAATGCTGGTCTGGTCTGAATGCTTGTAGGCTGTAAATTCATTATGCCCCTCTGCAGACAGTGGGCCGGCAGCCAGGCAGCGACAGTTTGATTCCCTCCATTTTAGGATTGATACACGAGTCCATTCAGGTTCAACAACAAGCAGGACAAAGACACTCGGGGTGTAGACTTGTTAGTACACAGCACACGCAGATACAGCAGGGCGCTTTATAGAGTCATAATCCTACATGAGGCAGAAACAGTTCATTTAATGCACATGAGAAAGTCCTTTGTTAAAGTCCTGGTCATTATTTTCATTAGATTGGGTCCTATAGCGCCACTGTTGTATGTTTTATAAGGTCTGACGCGGCACCATCAACCATGTTTTGTCTAGCCGTTTCTGCTCTTAATAAAATGTAACTTAACCTCATCAGAATCTACAACATGTTTGGGTTGCTTTAATAACTTTCCTGTTCTTCTTTGGGAAAACAAAACAACAGACTATACAACTATGAGGTATTAGCAGTTTCATAACCATAGTTGTAAACTAGAAGCAGGGAGGGCGGATCTCCTCCTTCAGTACCTTAGACTATTTGCGGATCAACTCTTTCTATAATGAACATTTTTTTCAAATTTACTGTTCCTGTAGCACTTCAGTTATTTCTTTTATTAGCGAATGTGTTTTATAGCTATATTTTTCCCAAAGCAACAGCAGCTGAATAATTTACTCTGAATTTCATCTTTAGAAGTATTTTTATTCAAATTTTGATCTTTGGCGTTACGCAACCACTGCTATGAATGCTATGACGATGGCGTAACCCCTTGACCTTTACCTATCTTAAATGATGGCGTTACAGTGCTGACAAACAAACCAACACATGAAACATATATTGTCAGAGGTAGGTCATTTGTAAAAGTTGTGATCAAAAATAAAACTTATCTGGCAACCCAAGTAGCCTTCAGCACTTTGTTATTAGGGCAATCATGTAGATGCATGGAGAGTATTAGACTGAGAGCAATCCGGTTGTACCCAATTGTTATGCGTACACTGTCCAAAGGATTCCGAGGCCAATTTGTTTAAATTATATTTGAAGGGATGGCCAAACTCTCCCTGCATTTCCGCTCGCTATCACTCATGTCGATTCACTCTGTAATGACTTCAGAACAATTATAGGTGACAACAAGCTAGGCCTGAACAATTAAGAAAAATATCGAATTAGTATTTTTCTGACAACTGTAACGATATACACTATTCAATTGAAGTTTCAAAATCAAGATTGAGTTCACATTACATATTTTAAACATGGCCAAAAGCATTAAAGGGCCCATCTTACGCTATTTTCTGATCTGTGTGATAATGTTGTTTCGTCATCAAAAACATACCTGGAGATTTGTTTTCTTTCAATCACACATTAACACACAAATCCTGCAAATTTAGACTGTTCTTCTCTCAAACAGAAAGCACTCTGTTCCACCTTGTGATGTCATGTGATAATACAGGAAGTGCTCCACTGTGTTTTTAAACTCCACACACCTTCACTAGAATCATTTGGATCATTTCAGCTCTGGAACTGCCAATCTCTACTCAAAAAAGGTAAAAGGTCACTAGAATCATTTGGATCATTTCAGCTCTGGAACTGCCAATCTCTACTCAACAAAAGGTAAAAGGTCGCTGTTAACTACTAAACTACTGCTTCATGACATCACAAGATGAAACAGAGCATTTTGAGCTTTGTAGACATGGACAGACTAATAATGCAAACGTAAACATGCATGAATGAAACAAAACACAACTCCAGGTACGTTTTTGAGAACGTAATCATATTCTAACATAGCTAAAAGCTCGCAAGAGTCAATTTTGCGTAATATAGAGCCTTTAACAATCGAAATCACACTGAAATATTAACTGTTGAGCTAATACAAGGATCACATTCATTTCAGGACATGTTTGTCGAGGTAAAAGGTTACAGGTTTTATAACTATAAGGAGATGGAATATTCTGTTTGCAGAGGACAATATACGTATTATTTTAGTAGCTAAGCGCAACCATTCATGATTTAATCTTACAGCTCAACAACAAAAAGCAGGACTGGTGAAATAGCATTAGCTTTCTCTAGTATCTCTAGTACAATATATAAATTCTCATGCACATTATCCTTATTACAAAATTGTACATTCACATCAGATGCCTTCATGCAACTTTAATGTTCTGTGCCCGACCTATGCGTAATCATGCTTCAGGACATCAATAATTTCTAGTCACCGTAATCATGTTTGTCTCACCTTGTGTTGCAGCCTGTTGTCCTCTGTCTTCTCATCCATTCGGCTCAGCGAGATCCCTGTACTGGAGAGAGAGGACACGGCACTCAGTAAGGTGCTGGATCTGCAAAAATACACAGCATTTACCTCATTTCTGTTTCATTTTTAGTCCTCTTTATTTACTTGTTTTAGTTCATCTTATTCTTAACAAAATACTGCTGTTAAAGGCAAAAGCAGTAAATGAGATTAGACTAGATATTCAAAGTACTTGAGGCATGGCTGAGGGGAGGCTTGAATTAATAATTGCAATACAGTGTAAAGCATATTAATAGAGGATTATAACTGGTTACAGAGTGCATGTTAAGGAAATAATCTAATTGAACGAACCAGGATTTAACCATTTAACCAATGAAAGTTTTAAGTTAAGTAAGATAGTTAAAGTAGAACAAAACCAGGACCTATAAGTACATTTAAGATGAATTTGCAGAACAATAAAGTATTCCTAAATCTAATTCAGATGTAATAATCCAGAACTAAAAATGACTAAATTTGGGGAAACAATTGTTGTTCTGGAGACAGTATGCAAAATTAGAATATCGAGGAGGTAGCTAAAATATCACAATAAGGCTGGTGTGTGATTTATTGATATATACAACAATGATATTTCTGCATTTTGTGGTTAATTGTGGTTAATTTTATGATCTGTTCACATTTGCTTGTGCATTTCGGATGGATTGCCTTAATATCAGAATGTTGTTAATGCATATTCATAAAAATATGTATATAAAGATATGTTTTTTGTAATTATTGCCCACCTTTAAGTCCACGTGCTTATGTAATAGCAGACCGTTTTAACAGAGAAACACACAGGTGGTTGAATCTCAGTTGCCAAGTAACAGATAAGTCAGTGTCTTGTCTTGTCTTCATAAACCTATATGACAGTCTCTCTCTGGTGTCAGGCAGTTTATTCCACACTTGGCAGATGATGAAAATGCACCTGAGCTTTTGCAACATAAATTTAGCCTTGCATTTTACGTAATAAAAACACTTTTGGAGTAGCGTTTCTGTACATTTATTTTTGTGTTTAACCACAGAACCATGTGCCACCCTTTAATAAGGTACTGAAAATGTATCTTAGTCATTCCTTAAAGCTGCCAGGGTGACTTCAAATATGAAAATGAACAGCTCCTCCCAAACATTCAGTTCCCATTCTAGAGCTACAAATGGGTTTAAAAATCCAAATACCAGTAGCTAATAATAAATAAACGTGAGATTGTCTTTAAGTAGCAAACAGTTGCAGTTGAGTGAATGTCGCTTTGATAAAATTTACATATACACATTTTACAGTCCCGGTGTTTTTGTACCTGCTGGCGGTGGAGAGATCCTTCAGCTTTCTACCCTCCAGAGAGGCCAAATGCTGCTCTAACGCCTCCAGGAGTGAAGTGGGCGCCTGCAACCGGGTCAAGGGTCAGGACGGGACAAAAATGAGCAACAACTCCACACCACCCATCCAGGTAACACCCCTCATCTCCCCATCTCCAACACACACAAGCAGCAGCAAAGTTTAGACACCACCCTGAGATTTCACCGGTCCGTTGTCATTCATTGTGTTCTATTGGTCTCAAAGTAGTCATTTTTGTTTGGTTTCATCAGGTTTGGTTGAGGAGCATGCACAGATCAGCCTTGGATCATGCAAGCCAGTTTGACAAGTTTAGGACAAACTAACAAACAGCAGAAAAGCGATTATTTGTTGTTTTTTCGGTTGAAGAAACAACACAGACTATTAATGAACTTCATGCAGGGGCCAGCATACACTCCCATAAACACACACTGGTCACAAGTCACACCAAATCAGGAGAAAACTGGAGTTAACCCAAGGACCCTCTCATGATTCAAAACAAGTGGGTGGTTTAGACCAGCATCAAAGGTCCAGTATTCTGCCTTTAATGTTGTTGTTTTGCTCTTTTCAATTTGCCTAAATGGTGTACTCCAGGTTATTAAAACTCAATTTAAGTATAAGTATAAAATAATAATAATAATAATAATAATAATAATAATAGTACTTTAGTAATAGTTTTTGTAGCATGCTGCCTTAAACTAGTTCTGATATAGCTCAAGACCATTCTAAAAGTAGTATTAATACTTTCATAGTTACAATACTATTTTCTGAATTTTCTAATTAAGTATAGTGGTAGCAATTTTTGACAACTCTCCGTACAAACTACTTAACAGTTCTTATTAAATCCTAGCTCATTCAGAAATTGTAGTTTTATTTCATTTTTCTTAAGATTTCATAATTCGGTTTTTCAAGGTGGTTAGAAAAAAAACTGATTTATTAAAGACAGGATTTTTTATCTTCCACTGAAACCCTGAAATTGTAAAAATACGAGTGCATCCTTACTATACTTTTGCTTAAATTGTGCCTTTATTGTGGTACTTAAAATTGGTGTCTAATGTTTTCAATAGATTGTTGAAACTATTGTGAAACTAATTTGAAGTAACCCTGTTGCCTCTATTTCATCTTTAAGCCGTCTATATTGGTATTTATATCTATGCAAGAAGCCCAGAGCACAATTTGTTGCACCAATTTATTATTCAGCTTGTTTTTATGTCTTGACAATGGGAAACACCCACTCTTCTATTCATGGGAAACACTGCTATCTATCTATAGCTATATATATTTTTTTTAGATTAAAAAAAAAAAGAAAAAAGAAATGGCCAATGGATCATGTAAATGAGCAGAATAGTGGACCTTCTTACAGTAAAATGATTAAATTAGGACTCCCGGGAGGTTAACTCAGAAGCGTAAGCCTGTGGTGCGGCGGCGCTGTGCACATCAGCGGTGCTCAGGAGGTCATGTGATTACGTCATGTGACAGGCCGCCTTCACGCACAGAATCACGTTTCCGTAAAAATACCCAACTCACAGCGCAAACCACGACAAGCAAAGAAAGATTTCTCGTATACTTATTTAACGAGGGGACAGAGAGTAAATTTCAGGGTTTCCTTCTTCAGAGAAATATGCTAAAAGTTAAAGTAAAACAGACACAAATCTACAGCTCAGTAAAGGCATTGGTTGAATAGGAGCAAATAAGGGCTTCATTAGTACTGCAAACATGAGTTATATGCAAAAATAAGATGATTTGATTCGCCAAGTCGTCCCTAATTATTTAAAAAAGTATATCAAAAATGTGTATTAGGATTCTGACATGATTTGCAGTACTCCTGATGGCATTATGCACACCTACCCAAGTAGTTTTTGCAGAAACCTATTTGGTCAAACCATTCGCTGCTCTCCCCACAGCTAATGCAAAGGGACATAATCTTTTCAGGGACGTGATTTGAGCACTGCTTACGAGGGAGGAAACCTGTTTTATGAGTCTGCCCTGACTACTTTTCTGTGATAAGCTCTAAATATCAAGAGACACGCTGCTCTGTCTGTTTACGCAAATGCCGACAGACTAAGCCTACATCCTTAAAGAGCTAAAATAAGAATATGAGGGAATACTTTTGTAATCTGACTTCATAAATGCCATTTTAAATTTGTTCTGAGTTAGACAAGCATAATGGAATGGAAAAGAAATAATTTCTACAGAGCTATAGGTTAGACTGTGTAACCCTAAGCTTTAAACCATAGGTCTATATACTGGTTCAAATTTATCATAAATCAACAGTAAATTATTTTTACAGTAACTCAAATCAGTTATCCTTTAGTTCCTGGTAATTTCTCTATTAAAATTAATTATTATTATTATTATTAATAATAATAATAATAACAATAATAATAATAATTATTAAAATTACAGCTCAATCTCACCTTGTTTCCTCCTTGGTCAACATAGCGATATTTTTGTATATAGAGTACAATGAATATAATGTTTAGTATTTTATTTCCTTTTTATTAAAATATTTTATTTTTAACAGCTATATACGCAATAATCATTCGTTCATCATGACAGTATAATAAATGTCTACCTCTACTATCTACAGGTTGGTATTCTGTTATTATCTTTATAAGTACTTATTAAATATCTAAGGATGACTCTAATGACTATCTGGATGATTGAAGAGAGGGCGGCCATGTCTGTAGGGTGAGTAGGGAACGGAGCGTCTACAGTGAAGCATTATGGGATTGGACGGGGCGGGGTCGAAAGGGTTAAAGTGATTGGCTGTGATTGAGATGAGATGTGGACTGACCTGTGCGAGATCAAGGTAGTCACCCTGATCTATTCCAACTCGCTGTTTCACAAAAAGGGGAGGGGGGAGGAGGAGGGAGGGGTTAGGCAAAATGAAATAATAAAAATAAAATAATAAATGTAATTGTAAAGAAACTGAAAAGCGCACTGAATTGGAAAAGAAATAAGGGATAAGAGAGAAAGGCATGTGAAGGAGGAAGAGGAGGAAGAGGGAGAGATATCAAACTCAAGCATTGGTTACTCCATGCAGTGTGGAAAGGAAACAAAAGACACACATAAGACATATAGGGGAGGGAGGGGACACATGCAAACATTGAAATATATACACTGTGTTATAACATACACAAAGTGACACCTGGAGAGAAATGAGAGCCAATCAGAAAACAGGCAGGCCAGACAACAGGTCACATGACTGAGGACCCGAAAGATCCACAAAAAAAGGAAGACACTCAAGTACTAATGTTGACTTTGAACATAAAAAATAGGTAGGAAGGGTAGATGACAAACAGACAAACGCACATTGTTAGACAGATAAAATGAATGGGTCCTTAAAGTCAACGTTAGTCTTAGTTGCGGTTTTCACTTTTTTTCTTTATTTTAAATAGATTTTTATTTAAATTGACGTCTTATCGAGCGGCTGCACCCCAAACCTTTCAAAAAAATGGGGAAACCAAGCAGAAAGTTAGAAAGGCTATATCTACAGAGGACACAACTGTTTAAATTCAACTGCCTACCGAGGACTTGGGACGTTTTATCAGAGAAGAGAGGAAGTAGAAAATCAAAGAGGGACAGAGATAGGGAGAGAGAGAGAGAGAGCTTGCTTTAAGGCATGCAGTGCAGGCAAGTGAACAGGCAGCATGAAGAGTCCCGCAAATCTCAAAAATGGCGGTAGATTCAGCACAGAGGAGCTGATATTGATCTATGTAGAGACTGAAACCCTCCCCAGGATAGGGCCAGAGAAGGACAGGAGAAGGAGAAGAAAATGTAACATGTAATAAAATATATATATTGAATAGGGCTGGGCAATATATTGTATGATAAAAATCACTGTATATTTCATCTGTAAATCTCAAAGGATGCACACGTAAACAGAGCATGAAGGCTAATGGTTAGCACAAAACTTTACTGGTGCAGTTTGTAAATTTTCTGGTGGGTCATCTGCCACCTGCTTTTCTCCATAGAGACGTTATTGCTTTACCTGAAATGTTCCACAGTACGCCGTTAAACTTATGTTTCTCAATAACTTTTTGCTCCAACTTCTACCTCTAGTTATTACATATTTGAATATTTAATTGTATTACCTCAAATATTTCTTTGGTTTTATTCTCATTTTATTTATTTATCACTAAAACAATTACATAGAAATGAACATGTAAAGTACTGCAGAAACACAGTATCTATAGATTAGATTAGATTATCTTATATTTTGTTCATATCACCCAGCCCTAACTAAATATTCAAACAGCTAACAGCTTTTGACTAACTGCCTGTAGATCAGGAGATGTGGTGGTCTGAGGCAAATCCCAACTTTTTTTTCTATAAATAAAGATCCACCGAAATAGCATTAACATATTGAGATTAGCCTTAGACCACTTTAGCGCTTATGTGTGTTATGTGTCTCGCTCTGTTTAAGCCGCTGGGACAAACAGGCATTACCTCGGCAACTTTAAGGAACTCGGACAGTTTGGTCATCCGGTTCAAGAACGTCTTGTAGATCTCCAGCGCCTCTTTACACTGGTTCTTCTTCATGTCAAAGTATTTCTCTGTCAAGGATAAAGCACAGTTAGCAATTTCAAATAAAAGCTATGAGAAAATTAATGAAAGTAAAAACTAAAATGTCATTTAGAGGTGTACAGTGTAACTTTCCTTGTCTCTATGGAGATGTTATTGCAATTGCTAAAAGTATATATATTTCAGACTTCATAGAAACACTATCATTTTGCCTCTTTAACAAAACTGTAACGTCTCTTTAATCTTATCTGCTCCTTTCCTCTATGTGAAATACTCCGATACCTTTAAAAATGCATTAAACTGCAGCTCAGTCAGATATAATGACGTTACAGACTGAGTCATAAATGCAGTTAAAAATCAGAAAAGGCCTGTTTCTTCATGAAGTCTGTGGATCACGTCGATTATGTGATAAATCTTTTACTAGATTGCACAGTTGAGCCTGCGCTGGTCTTACATCATCGGTTTAATAATTAACAGAAAGAAAAAGAAGTTAGTCTTTAGTCTTTAATTTAGATTTGAGAGAGTCGAGAAGCCAATTGATTTCCTCTTAAGAAGGAAGTGGAGTGGAGTGCCGAGTGATTTCAGCTTGGAGTGAAGTCCAGACTAAAGGGACAAATTATAGCAGGGATAAAGATGGTGTACAGAGCCCACCCCTAAAGAACCAGGAAGAAACAAGAGTACAGAGGGAGTACTTCAGGACTGTAGATGAACGAATAGACTTGACATGGAGTTAAGGTTATGGTTAGGTTCGATACTATCCCATCAAACCAAGTAATTATTTGAAACACATGAAACCATCATATCACTTTAAGGTATTGTCCCTGTAGGACATTGTGTCCTCTGCATTTGACCCATTCTTCAGTGCTGCTGGGGTGACCTGTCCACATCTTCATATCTTGAGCTAGACTTGGTCAGGACTACCTTAGCTGCAGGATTTTACCTTTTGTGGATGTTTTGGGTTGAAGGAGCAAACCAGAGACAGAAGCTTCTGACTTTTAAAATATAATAATCATGAACCATGATCACAAAGAGACTTTTTGGCCAGACCTAAATTATACACTAGGTATGTTCTTAAAATGCATCTTCACCTCTAAAGCCCATAATGGTAATTAACCGATTACCATGTGATCAAGGACATATTTATTTCAGACAGGAAATATGTATAATTCAAGTTAAAGTACATATTATAAATCACAGTAAATACTGAGTGAGTAAAGTTACGTAACATGAGAAATAAACATAAGAAATACTAGTGTTTTAGGTCTTACCCAGCATGTTGATGACCCCTTCATTGTAGGCTGCAAATAACCGTATGGAGTCTTTGAAGAGCAACATGAAGGCAGTGTTGATCACTCCGTTGGTCAGCTCATTCGAGTTTGGCTGTAATCAGAAATACCACTGGTGTGAGCTCTTGATGTGATATTGTGTGGTGCTTTTGTGCGACAGTTTTTTGTGCGATATAATGTGCTGTGTGCAATCAAACATTTTACCTGGAAATCCAACAGCGCGTCCAGCTGTGTCTGAATGATGGGCAGGGTCTTAATCAGCTTGTCTGTGTTCATGGTGCGCATCACGCCATCGGCACTAAACAACACACCCAAACAAGGCTCAGGATACAGGCGGAATACAGAGCAGGAGCTGATATACATGGGAGAATTGGGGATGGCACCATGTCAAGGTTTAAAGCTGCTATCATTATTGTGAGGAGAAACACAGGCATTTTATGATGACAAATATTAGGATTTTATTACAATAGTTTACCCATGATAGACAAAACAGGCAAAATTCCACAATGTTTAGTAGATAATTGTACCTATCCATGGGTTTCAGAGTGATGAAAAATTTGCAATTAAGAATTCAATACAAAGTGTTGAATAGGGAAAAGTGTTCAAAATGGCACCTAACAGGAAATTTAAAAACTTTGTCCAGGATTCATTACTCAAACTTATTCCACATTCCAGTTCAAACTGATTTCCGATGCTTTTATAAAACTTAAAAAATGTGTCCTCTGCATTGTACCCATCTTTCACCCAGGGTTTGTATAACTTGAAAAAAGCACCCAGCTGGAGGATTATCCTGGATGCTTTGGGATTGATAGGAAAACCAGGTGTGCAGGGGGACACGTTGAGAAGCAAGAGTAACCACTGTGCCAATAAAGTCCATAAAGTTACAATAATTTCATCTTACGGCATCTCATTTTTCACCACAACTAGTGTCACATTTGACCACGAGAAACACATTTTTACCTTGTTCCCAAGTGAAGCAGGTATTATTTGTTAGTTAAGTCTGGCTGATGGATGTAGCTACTGCTGTGCCTACAGTAGATAACTGCACCAGGTGATATGAGCTAAAATCAATATCATGATTAATTGTTAATCTCGTGTTAATTAAAAATACATTTTACTTATAAATCATGACAGGCTAGAAATTAACCTCAGTACTTTAACCTTGGTATAAGACAGTGCTATGTATGTTACAGTCCAGTAAATAGCTTTATGTGTAATTATAACAATATGTGCAACCTCCATGCAACCCTCCTTTATGTAATTACAGTGTAACCGTTTTCTCAACCAAGAAGCTAATTGCTAACAAGCTAATAATAATATAGGCTACTGAAAGCATTTTACTTTCCATATGCCCTTACATATTATGTAGGGTTTTTCTGTTGTGTGTAGGACTTTTTTAATCCGAGATAGAACAGAAATTTGCTTCTTAGTGCCTGTAGGCCTATGCATGTTTTTTGTGTAATTGTTGGCGTTACCCTCTCTTCATCTTGGTGAAATCCACTGCTGCTAGTCTGTAGGACATGGCTTTTTCATTCAGGTACCGGCTGTAGCGTCTGATGAAAGTGGACATGTTGTAACCTGTGTGAAAGACAGGGGGCGCCACAATTAACACATAACGTAATATACTATGGAAAATTCCAGGTCATGGGAACTCAACTGTCACATAAACAAACTAGCTTGCGATACCAGCACCTTACTGATTCACATTGCTATTTGCTCAGTGGATTAATTAAGTATAATAGACACAAATATTATATGAATATGTAGAGTAGAACACGCACTGAATCTCCTAGGCAAAGGTACAAGTCAGATCTGTGGAGGGGCAAACCCACTTACTGTGCATTTTTCCACTATACTTTATAAACACCCATGATGAAATAATTGCTTATATTTTAGTCTACTTATTGGCTGGAGTTTCTTTTTACAATTAATATGAAACATATAAAATATTCTTATAAATATATATTTTCCCATTTGAACTTTTTTTTATATGTCCATTTTCTATTGTGTCTTGTGCAGTTGCTTAAAACCATGAAAGAGGCCTGTATTGATGGTGCTTCGGAGCCAAAGAGAGAGGGACATATAGTCGTTGTGTGAGACGTACAGCAGTGCTGACTTCACAAACAGCCAAACGACATTAAATCACCTTGTAGTGCGGCCTTATCCAGAAAGTTGTTGAGGTTGAAGAGCGTGTTTCTCGAGGCTAGGTACTGCATCAATCTCTGAGGGGAAAACAGAAGAGGACAAAATTAGTGATTATTGGAGGAGGTTGTCTGACAGGGCCGTAGCATGTCTGCACTGATGAACTGGAGGACATAAGAGAACAGGTCATTGATAGTCCATGGGCGCGAACATAGACAGATTTTGCTGAGGCTGCTCCCAACACAATAGTAAGTAAAAGTGAATACAACGCCAGTGGACTCCTCTTTGTTCAGAAGTATTTTAGAATTGTTATATAGGCATTGGGCCAGTGACTTATGTTTCTTTATTTATTTTAATTTAAACTTAATTTAAGCAGAAAACTTCCACTGAGTTTCAGAATCTAATTTACACGTCCATGCCCAGAGGAGACATATTTTAGGGGAGACAAAAGCACCCAAAGCTTATCACTGGTAGTGTTGATTTGGCATAGACTTATACTTTATTGTCCCTTTGGGGGGATTTGTCCTATGCATGTGACCCTTTAATGCTGCTGCAGTGGGTAACCGCAATGCATCGTCCAAAGAGGATGTTGAACTGGGTTTTGTCAGGAGTACCTAGCAGGAGGATTAGACTATTGTGCATAATTAATGTGGGACAAATCACCTAGAGGGAATCCAATAAGACAATGGGAGAAATTCTTGCAGTGAGGCAAAATTCCTAGTTTTGTTCACAATAGCTTCTACACTTTATTCATTTGCTAACTTTAGAGTGAGTTAATTGTTGCTTGGCCCTAATTACACCCTTAACAGTCTTAACTCAATATCAACAACTGTAATGATAATGAGAATTGCCTCTGACATTATTTTAGAGGAGTACTAGTCTAAGTACAATGCATTTGCCATATAATTAAACCTTTCAGAACAACGTCTTCCCTAGGTCTGCAAAACTAATCGCAGCTGAATTTAAATTTGAATGGCTACAATTATAAATGTGCGAATTATGCAATTTTGGGGGAGATATATTGTCCTCTGAATGGGGTTTAATTACAACCTGCAGTTTAGTCCTCTGCAAACCTGTGCTGAAATGCATGTGATCATTGTATTAGTTTAGCAGTTCATATTTCAGTCTTCTCACAAATGTTAATGCCCTTCGGTGTACAAGTCATAACTCATTTTGCAGTACTGGAAAAATCATAATAAGATATTTTTTCGTGCGATTTTGGCTTGTATTCTCCTGATGTACTAAATGAACAGTAGAATTAGCTTGTTTGTCTCTGTGACCATTGAGATGTCAGCTGGGGACACTTCATCAGCCCCTGTTGATGGATGAAAAGACTTGGAACATAATTTTTAGGGGCTCTTGTTGGATAGAGGGGTAGTGACAATGTTGTTTGATGATACTCTGATTATAAGGGTGTGTAATATTGATCCATTGTACCAAAAGGAGATTGATGAAAGTGATGCCGACCTAAAAAGCATGTCAAAATACAAAAATGACAAACACAGTCATCCGGAACTGGGATTTACTAATGGTGGGTTGGAAGTATATATCGAGTATGAAATGTAAGTTGATAAAACGGCTTGCGTAGCTTACAGGAAATATGTTTTGGGTAATTTCTACAGCGATGGGTATGATGTATTGTAGCGTTCTGGTCTAAGGAAGAACCAAATTTCTTCTGGTTGTTTATTTTCTGAACACAAGGGCTACCGTAGGCCGTAACCCACGCCAAAACAAGAGCAAAACAACAGCAGTCTCAACTCACTAGAGCCAGTCTCCAAAACAGGCCAGTAACTGATGAATAGAACCTTCCCATTAGGCCTGTCACAATGACAAATTTTGAAGTACAAAGAAAATATAGATGATAAACTATAATAATGAAACTAATTTATTCCAGTAACACAATAATCCTAAATAGGATTATGAACAAAAACATATTCTAAATGTACAATATGGTTAAAAACATGAACCGCTTTAAATAAATTGCTGAATTAAACTCTTAGTAGTAAGTTTGGATCTATAATTAGTTATTTATTCAACCCTCTAAAGCTCAAATCTTATTGTAGAACAGAAAAATAACAAAATGTTCTCCGCTAGTACAAAGAAAAAGTCCCCACAATAAATACTGACCCTCAAAAATTGTTGTTCCAGCTAACGTGTATTGAACGATAACTCAATATAGTAATTATCGTGACAGGCCTACTTCACATCCACTCGTCAGCATTGCAACCAAGTGTCACATACAAAAGCAGTTAGATTAACAACACATGAACAGTTACAACAACAACAAAAGGTGTCAACTCGGAACTAAAACACAACAAACACAAAATATCACATCATTACAATATGTCTTGGGTAATTTCTACAGCGATGGTTATGATATATTTTAAGTTTATTTGGTGAGCAAGCACATTCTATTAAGAGTTTAGTTATAAATATACAGCTCCCACTAGTACAGTTTCCTGGGTAAGGCCCCCAAAAGGCTGGCATCACAGAGAAATGAATACATTCTTTGTGCACATTTGTCTATTCTACTTAAGGCTGCGTAATTCAGTCATTTCAAATCGTCAGCCAATCCTCTGTCAGTAAAATCATGGTTTGGAGCAGAGTTCAGAATTTGTAGTAAAAAAAAAATATAGAATAAAAAATGAGAAATGAGAAAATGAGAAAAGATGTGTGATCAATGTTTTGCTGTATTACCCAACCCTAATTCTTCTGATGACATTATGTGTTAACTGTCACAAACATGAACAATCAGGATATAAAAATCTCAATTTGGCAAACTTGGCGCCCCCAAGAACCATCTGGTAAAAGGCCCCCATGAGACTGGAAATGGCCCTGGATCCCACCCCTTCTTAATAAACATGAGTTCAGTTTAAACCTTGATAGAATTTTAAAATGTGCTCCTCACCTCATTGCCATACATCATGAGGTGGTGTGTGGTGATGAGGGCCTTGAACACCACGATCCAGCTGTTGGTGGCCGTGCGCTCCAGCAGAGTGTCGGCCAGCTGTGGGATACTCACGTTCAGCTCATTGGTGCAGTGGATCAGGTCTGTAAAACAAAGCAGATTATTAGAGCATAAGTAATACAAGTGATGAAGTGGTTATCTGGTTAATGTAATCACAATCGTGTATTGGTTATGTTTTACAAATCCGTGCTCACAAGCAAAAATTGTCAGATCTGTGGAGAGGCGACCCCGCTCACAATAAGAATAGATGTTCTTCAAGGTATTTCTGAGCAATAAAACACCTGTAATTAAATAAATGCGAGTTAAGTTTAATGCTATACTGTGGAACATTACAGGTGAACTAATAAATGTACCAGACCACCCACTAGAAAAGTTACACAGTGCACCTTTAATGATACCGATGTCTACAATCCTCCAAGGCAAGTTCAATTTTACGACATAGAACATTATATTCTAATGCTATTCAGTTTCACCTTGTTAAATCTGAAGTTATTCCAACTGCCCCCTGGTTGAGAAACACTGTCTAAGGTCCCGTTTGGTTCGTCTGTATTGTTGTTAATTGAATGAAAACTGTTTACAATTCTAGGTCCAGACTGTATTGATCTTTGCTGATATGAGTGAAAGGGCCGCTGTACAAAATGGCTGCCACCTTCCTTCAGTCTGCCCCAGGGCAACATCAGGACACTACAGCTTTCCACTGCGCGATTTTGAGTGTTTTGAAAAGCACTATAAGCTGATTATCTAAGTATTTTCACTGATATGAATCCAAAATACAAATCCAGCTATTGGTTTTGCAGCACATTTTCTCTCAAAACACACGTGTTCACTCTCAACATGTGTGTTTTCTTTTCACTAAGCTCCCACCTGTTTTAATGAAAGCAACCTTCGAACAATAATTTATACCCAGTGTAGTCCCAGACTTATTAATAATCGATTGGACGAGTGAACAGCTGCAACAAATGGCCTGTGCATTCATTTGAACCCTCTCAATATCAGCCCCAAAATCAATGGACAAATGATTACACCGTGAAGGCTGGATAAATCAAAACACAGGCTACTGTATTCATTGGATGACTGTAATTCTACATAGTGATATACAGTGGACCAGCAGATCTAGAGATGTCAATATCATATCATGTGTGTGGGTAGAAAGGTGCACTACGGGGTCAGTGCAATTTCAACACAATCAAGTCAAAGCGATGAATAATTTAACAAGGAAATCTGGTGAACGAATGCTCTGATTAGACTGCAGCTCTGCCACAGATGGGGTAAATAGGGAGATGACCCATAATATTAGCGTCTGAGGATGACATCTATAGGGAAAAATACGAAGTTGAATGATGTTTTTAAATAACAACTCTCTTATCGAGTGTGTGGTAGCAATTCAGGGGTTTTTTTAAGGGACAAAAGTGATGTCCAAGCTATGCAAGACTGGCTAGTTCTACCCGGCAGCCATTGTAACTAGATTAAATTAACAATCTATCAAAAATAGCCTGAAGGAAGAAGACATTTTAAAGCAGTATAATTGGGGTGAGTGCCCCATTCAACACAGAAAGTCAACCAGCAATGGTCTTTCAATATCTGTATGTACTTCTACATGAGATCTTCACATAGGTAAAAATTGCTCCCATTATAGTTGGAATACATGAATACGTGTAAGTAAATAGCAGTAATTTATCCAATTGAAAGAGTTTTAAAAGGAATACAATTGCTAAAAGATGAATGGTATAGAAACCAGTAAGAAATACATGTTTGCGTGGGAGAAAGAAAAAACATGGGAGCATAAGAAATGGCTCTTTGTAAATAGCTAATATCTTGTTCTGGTCTTGAGCAAACAATATAGTGTCAACAATAATCTTGAATTTAATCCTGTGTATAGTAACTGCGGATTTTGCTCTGCTCAAACACTAAATAATTTGGGCAAAACAAGAGAACAGATTTCAGGGGGAGACATGGACACAGCAAACACAGAATAGGTACCAGCAAATGCCAATTTCTACTTCAGTTTGTACACTAGGGTTGTCAAAAGTATCGAAAATCAGATACTAATCGATATTAAAACTAGTATTCAAAGTAGATACTCATTTGAGTAAGTATTGATAATAAAACAGTCACATTCACAGGACAGAAATGAACCTTTCCTGCATAGCTTCAGAATGATCTTGAGCTGTATCAACACAAGTATAAGACACATGGACTAGTTTACGCTGCTGGACAACAATGGAACATACCTGGACGACTGAGGGATTACACAGATATAAGACCACGTGGGAATATATAAGTGCTATTATTA
>KN483584.1:48974-59425 GCA_000787095.1 Periophthalmodon schlosseri | reverse complement strand
GTTTGTATCAAGTCTATTCCTTAGCATCGAAATCGAGTTTGAAAGTTTAGTATCGTGAAAACACTATTGTACACCTTAGGCTACCAGATATGGTGATAAAAATCAATTAGTTATCATCCCTGTGACAATGTGCTACTATGGTGAAATGGACATAATGAGACTCACTCAGGGATAAACTTCACTTGGAAAGATGTAATTGACTGAGATCAATTGGTTGACCAGGCTACTGCACAAGAAAAAGTTAATTAATAGGTCAGACAGCAGACGACATGTTCTTTTTGTTACATTGCTTGATAAGAACTAACACTGCCTGAAATTATTTACTCCAATAGCGATATCACAAACGGCCTTAACAAAGTAACATCACACGGCTTTTAACAGAAACCCAATTGGAATTCAAAATACATTCAAAATATGTGAAATTATTTTTAAATGTCTGAGGGCTACTTGTTGCCCGAACCATTTTGAGCCAGTTCAACTCCTGTGTGTAGTTGTTGAGGCACAATTGCTATCATTTGTCTCAAGAACTGGCTTAGGGTTCAAAAAGTCGACACTAAAAAAGGACCAATGTACTTTGATAGAAGGAGAATAAGGCTGGTGTCTAGTGCTGTATAAAGTCTATCAAGATTGGGTCAAACAATGTAACTTCCAGACCTGTAGTCTCAAGAACAGGGTGGTTGAGACCGACAATGCAATCTCGCTGCCCTAAATGCCTTTGGGGATTTTCTGTACCATAGAAAATGTGATCTAAAGGTATTTTAAACCACAAAGAGTGACTAAGCTCTACAGATACGAGCCAAGCATCAAGCAGCACATACATTTGTTTGTCAGTATTAAAAGGCTAATGCCGAAATGTATTTGTGCCATCTGCGATTCAGCAATTAAATGTTGAAAACCTTGTGTCTGAATGCATCAATAATGTGTGAAATAAGTGTATTTATGACACTGTTCAAATAAAATCCACAGTGTTACATAGTCTACAATAAGTGTTATATTAATACACAAAGATTGCTGTTTTTATATGTTGTGGGACTAGTATTAATTGATATAAAACTAGATATGTATTTGTTACTGAAAATTTTGGCCTTTTCTGAATTTTATAATGTTAGTTACTAGTTGCTGGTGTAAGACCACATGATATTATTGAAGAAAATACTATAAGTCACCATGTCACTGACATAAGCCATCTGAGCTGCCAAGAAAAAGGATTGTCTCTGATTAACTTAATCTGTTCTGATAAAACATGTAAAACAGCTCATGACTTTCTTCTTTCTCATATTTTCCCACATGACAATTGATTTTTTTTGCTTCTCATTTTTTCTGACCTTTCCTGTAATTAATAATAATCATGCACTTATTAGATTATAGATAACTCACTGTAGCTACGTTTAGTTTGAACTAATTTCCTTTCTCTTGTTATTCACCAGAATATGATAGTATTGCATATGGAGTCTTCATACTGACATGTGTAAATGAAAGGATCCTGTATTGGGTCCCTCTTAAAGTAGAAACTGCCCTGTCCCATCTGAGTATGACAGGATTTTTTTTCCTGTGGCATCTCAATTTAAGAAAATACAAATATTTTGTCTTAACATTTCAATCTGAAATCTGTACTGATCTAATATAACATTGACTGAACATTGCCGTCCTGTAGTCCTACACAGACAGAACGGTCTGTGTAGGACTACAGGACGACAATCAGCTCAAATCAAAGAGACATCAATGCTACAGGAGCACGAGAAGTGATGTGCAGTTCAAAGACACTGCGGCTGGAGAGGAAAGCTCAGTTCTTTTGGTTTCTCAGTGGGGGAATTGGAGGTTATCGGCCGGTATTTGAACACGCTGTGATGTTCTCGGCTCACTCTAAAATGCTGGATGTACCGCGGCGTCCTGAATCATAACAGGGTAAATGTTTTAAACAAGTCAAAGGGGCCGCAACACCAAAACTAATGCCCAGGTCTAGACTGTCAGCGAAAGTTATCCACTTTTTCATCTGAGTTTGAGACCGTACCAAAGCAAGAACGTAAAATATTCACAAAGCAATTAAAGTTTTGCATGCTGTGATTTGAACTACCTCAAATAAAAGCCATTTTATACAGTCTACTGCTTTTGGTTGTGTAATTATTATGTCTATATAATTGATTATTCTCAACACAATAACAAACTCAAAGTAAAATCCTGTTTACTTGACATGGGCAGGCACAATGATTTATAATATAATAAATTGACTATTTCACTAATATAAATGATGAGGTTAAACTACTTCACATTTTCTTTGTGGATGTATGTACAAACCATATTATATAGAATAGGAAAACTGGAGGAACATCATGCAATCTAAAAACAGTAAATGCCTTTAAAGTCCATTTTAATAACCTTGTTGACTAACATCAAATATGATAAGATAAACCTTTATTTGTCCCACAATGGGGAAATTATAGTGTTGCAACGCAAAGGTCAGGAACATCAGGAAAATAGGAACATGCAATCAGAATCAAGATCAAGATAAATTATACACGTGTCAGCAGAGTAAAGCTACGAAAGTGGCTCTGACTGTGGTTCTGAACAATGCAGCGTAGGGATAAGAATAAACAGCAGGTAAAGTGACTTCAGTATATTATAGTTTTGTACATTCAGTGGCTATAACTATGGATTATCTACAGTGCAGCATTGTAGTGACCTGGGTGGGTTATAACAAAGATTCACAGTATGTTACAATATTGCACATAATTACTACATTGTTCATTGTACAGTCTGACAGTCAGCCTAAGTGGTAAGTGCTATTTATAATAACACTGAAAATACTGCACTAGGCACTTTGCTAGTTCAATTTCATGCTTTCTTTATTCACTATTCACATAGTAGCCACAGTTGCCCTTGAACAGATGCGTGGCTGTCAATCTGCCAATATTTGACAACCCTAGTGTCTTGCCCAAAGACAAAACTACAATATGCTGTAGTTCATGGTGATTCGCTTTTAAAAATTAAGTAGAATTATGCAAACACTCTCACCAGGAGAGTTGCAATTAAAACACAGACTGATGCGTGGATGAATAAAATAAATTGTGAAGATCATTAAAATGCCGGTTCCCTACAGGACACAGACAGGAGATAGACTGATATTTGAGAGAAACACAATTTCAAATACAGCTGCAGACTAATATTTAGTCAACCCAGCCTACAATATCGCTGAGCAAACATGTCAGGAGCAGAGTGCGACTGCGACCGCAGCGCAGTGGGACCCCCTCCAGATCTTGAACCAAAAATACTTTGCCTGAAGGATTAACTACATATTTTAGGCTTATGCGCTAAACTTGAAATCCACCCAGACACAGGGAGAACATTCGAAATATATAGTGCTGATTGTAGTTGATTTCAAAACCTAAGCTTAAATCTTTCATACAGTGAACCTAGACATACAGTAACAATTAGTTTATGTCATTTTCCTTTCCTCTAAGTCCAATGAATCAATATCTCTGCCGCTCTATAATGAGCCCTTCAGTCATGCTGTGTTGTTTTTGAATTTCTGATAATTAATACTTCGCCATTGACTTCTTTTAATGAATATTTATCACTGAAAGGTCATTTTTGCACCAGACTTTGGCCAATGCATAAGGACTCACGCTCATATATTGCTGAGTAACTTAAGATCTGTCTCTTGCTAGTACTTCAGGACATTGAAATAAATAGGCTCTTGTCTGAAGCGTGCGTGTCTCCCCATAGGTAATGATGCATCAGGCCGGACTGTGTCATCGATATTGGACAGCTCTCGCAGCCATAGGGACGTGATGAAGTATGGACTACTCGATTTCCAGTCACTTTTATTGATAGGCTGCAGGTGACGTAGGATAAAATGTACATCAATACCACAATAAGGAGCTCTGGGATGAAAAAACTGCAATGTATTTTTAAAGGTGGACTATGTAACTTTTCTGATGGGATTCCGCCACCTGATCGTCTCCATGGCGATGTTATTACTTTGCCTGGAATGATCCACAGTATAGAGTTAAACTATCCTTTCAGTGCTGCATTGTGCTTTTGTTACCTTTTGGAAAATATTTCTTAAGATTAAGGGTTCATATGTTCATACAGGAAACCATAGATACGCTCAGACAATATAAGGTTAAATTCCTGTATAGGTGTAAGGTTTGCAGAGCCATTACTCCATGTCACAAATTACTGCATATTTTAGGACGTGAAAGTTGTGATATTTTGGTAGCGGGGGTCAGTAAACATGAGCATGACAGATCGTGAGTCAGAGACGATAACAGCCTTAACCTTTACCGGGGCCTAGTGCCTTTGACCTTCAGGATCTTAAGCTGAGTGCTCTGTTAAGGTCAGAAGTCCTCTGTGCCTCTGTAATCATTCACGCTTTACAAAAACATGTCTTTAAAGAGGAAGGTGAACGAGCTGTCAATCACGGCCAGATTACAGTGCACGTACGGCGACGGATTGGCAGGAAAATTATCTAAGAATATCGTGGAATGTATTTTTTAATTTGGCTTTTGCTTTCCATCAAAGTAAATCAGAAATCATCTTAGCTTTGAATATGTATTATGCCAGATGCCACTCCATTCCTTTTCATTTTTCTAATCTTCGGACCTGCCAAATTGGTACACGGGCTTTTAAAGTTAGATTTTTTTGAAGGTTATCAGGTTATTCAGCTTTTAAGTTCATTGTAATCAAACCCCTTTAATATACAATATTATTTGAAGTTGAATTCTTGAAAAATGCAGTGTAATTATATTATTTTATTAATATCATGTCTTCCAGCTTGTTTGCAAAGAGGTTGTTGGTTCAATTCTCATGCTGACACAATCTTCTTTGGGTGGAGTCTGCAGTATGTCTTCCCTTTATTCTTTCTAACCATACTGAAAAAAGACATGGCTTTGCTTGGACAATTGCTCTATTCTGTTCCAAGTAAATAACTGTATGTACTGTAGTGTTATGTTGCAGTCCTGCTACACACAGTAATGAGTACCCCCCCCTCCCGTCCCCCATAGTATTCTTCTACCTCATCAACTGTACTAAACGCGCTATAATGAGTAAGGAGTACTACAGATGATAAAAAATACCTTTACAATTTTCACGGGAGTCATCGCTAACGACCTTGATTTGACGCCTACTACTATCTTTCAGTTTATTCTGCGTTGCTCGGCTTCTGACACACAGGGGTGGGCGTGGGTGTGTGTGGGATGGCCTATTCATTGCTTTTTAATGCCACTGCTCTGTCTGACTGTTTCTTTTTTTTGGTTTTTTTTTTTTTTTTTGCTCCTTCTTACTTCATCTTAGAAACCATTGCCTAGCTACCAAGGACAAAGCACTCATGATTATTCTTCACACACGTTTGCCCACACCTACAGGCTCACGCAGCATATTACCTTTGTGATAAGATGAAACGCACAGATCAGCTAACTAGAGGGGGGAGTTACGTACATCAGTTGCATTTACTCGAGTGCATATGCCATAGTTTTAGTCCAGGCAGTTACTTTTATTTGAATAGAAGTATCCCCAAATACCTTTTTTACTCTTACTTGAGTAATTCATTGGACCACTGCTTTGTACTTCTAATATTAGTTTTGAAGTAATGGTGCTCTTACTTGAGAACAATTTTTCATACTTTATCCGCTTCCAGCCATAACATTATAACTTCATCCATCTGCCTAATATGCACAGTATATGAAACTAATTACTGTGCAGTCATTTAAAACCAACATTAACTTCTGTCTTCTCTCCCCATGTAATTACTTGTCACCATTTTGTTACTGCTCCTTCTTGGGCCTGTTTTGATGGATACTGACCACTGCAGACTGGGAACACCCCACGAGAGCTGCAGTTTTAAATTGCTCTGGTCTAGTCTTTTAGTCATCCTTATTTGTCAAACGCTCAAATTCATGCCAATGTTTTCTGCCTCTCTCCTCTCCTTGGGCATAAAAACATGTTGCCAAAAGGGGTTATTTCAAGATGCATTTAAAAACAAACAAAAGAGTTCCTAATTAACTTGCACTGATTCCTGTATTTAGAGAAATTCTTCAATGCTGCCGGGACACAGCGCCTTAGGACCCAGATCATCCAGATCCTAAGCTAGAAACATGCAAAACTCTGCACAGTGCCAGCCATTCGGCCACAGTGCCATGGTGTGTATATGTTCTTCTAACTACGTATGTGTAGCATTTGCTGCTGCCTCTTGACTCCATTGAAAAATACATTCGTAATCTCTATGGGAGCTTCCTAGTTTAGTAAAAGTTAATAAACTTACAGTTAATAAATATAAAATACTACTACATCATCTTTGAAGCCAAATTCATAACCTTTGGTGCCTTAGATATCCCATTGACCAATCCTCTAAAACAGGGCTGTCAAACTCATTTTGGGTCGTTGCCGAGCATAACGTATCTCAAGAAATACAAATTTAAATAGCTTTCAAATAGTAATTGTATAGTTATTTGTGGACACTGTGTTGGATAAATCTACAGCAGCAAGTGAAGACCATCAGGTGCCATGATAAAGAGATAACTTGCTTCATTCACGTCATCACAATCACAATGTTTTGCCTAGTCTTTAAAATACTACTACTAACTTTTTTATGGTCAGTTTAGCCTGGTTAACCTCCCACTATAATGTAATGAATTTGGTTTGTACTGGGGGTGCCTATCTCCTCCATGCAGCCTATAGCCCAGTGAAATCCCATTACTCCATCTGTCATGCTCATCATTGGCTATGGGTAATAAATAGTCAGCATTGGCCATTTATGTCAGCGACCGGTCTGTCAAGGTCACGACACAATAGAGAAACATGCTTCAGAGACCAGGGGCGAGCCAGCTCTTCTGCGTTCCACAAAGCACTTGATTTATCAGGCGTTTTTCTGTTAGACAAATGGCCACGGTGCAGCTTGGTAAAGATGGATGGAAACAGGGAAGGCATACGGGAAAGTGAACTGTCTATCTATCAAATCTTTGTTTAGGTAAAAGGCATTCTAGATTAAACACTGCAAGATTTAACCCTGTGCAACAAAATACCCTAACATGTCCGAAAATGCAATAAGCTGTTTTAGTTGTATATGCAAAAACATGGACTGAATAAATCCACATGTTTGTAGGAACCATGTTTGAGTCAATATTCTAATGATTGACGTCACTTCGATGCCAGAAAGGTCGGCTGCCATGTTGTTTACCATAGAAAGATATGGCTGGAATGCTAATAAGCTTTAGCCTTCCTGTAGTCCACCATCAATAATGTATGAATGATAATAATGCACTTTAAAACTGTGTTTATGATTTCAATTAACTATACCCACAATGACTTAATATGCCCTCTGTACTGTAACAAAACAGTCTTAGCATGTTGAAGTCACACTGCTTCGCTTTGGCAGATGCTAATGAGTTGAAATAGCTTTGAAAACATCTGAAGTGATGTTCATACCATAATATACATTTCCGGAACTGCCTATGTTTATAATGACATTTCCTTACAATTCATTATATCTCAATGTGTAGCTTTGGTAATGAGTTTGCTATTCCTGTAAAGCAGTCGTCACTTTTATATATAATTCTGAGTCATCTGTGTTATGGTTCACACTTACATAAAACTAAAACTGTGCCTAGCAGGTCACATGGTCAACACAACTGAAGTCAAGACAAGATTATTAACATTTAGCAACTAAAAATTTACTAGTAGATTAAAATATGCAGAGTCCTACTGTTCTCTACTCACTGTCTGAGAGCACACAGTAATAGTTTCTTCTCTTGCCCCCATAAGGACTGTGTCCTCTGCATTTGACCCCTCTGTCAGTGCTACTGATGGGGGTAACTGGGGTTTGGACTCTTCGGCAGATACAGGCTACTTTACAGGCAACTTTAAGGCAATAACTACACTAGTATTTGTGACTACTATGTTAGAAAGTTGTTGTTTTGTCTATTCCACATCAAATGTTTTTGTTATACCGACTGCTCTTTAGAATATGATGTCTTACTATTGTTTAGGACTGTCAAAAGAATCCAAGCCCAGATACTAGTTGATACTAAAACTAGTATTAAAACTGGATATTCATTGAACAAGTACCAATACTTAAAACAATATATATATATATAAATATAAATAGGACAAATCAGGACCTTTCCATAATAATGTTTTTATGGTCTTATCAGAAATATTATCAGCCTGGTATTATTGAAGAATCTATTATTTTGTGTTTTGTGAAAATTACATTCTGTTGTATAAAAATGTGTATTTATTATGTTTAAATCTAAATTAAAAATCTAAATTAGTATCAAGTATCAAGCCTTTTTTTTAGCATTGAAAGAAGATCGGTTGGATATGCAAATGCTGCTAAAACAAGTACATTATCTTATACTTCTACTGAAATGCTAAAGATGCACACACAGATATAATGTTTCTAATTCTCGCAATGCACCATAGGCTCCATATTATCTCCCCTCATCAGCTTTAGGTGCAGCCATTTTGATCCACACTGATGAGCCTCCATGCTAATAACCAGCACCTCATTATAATTTGTGTCTTGTTGCATTGTAACGTTAGATCGATTTAGCTCTGCTCCACCTGTCACTCCCAGGAAAAGCGATTATGTTGGCCTGCTATTATCACAAAAAAAGACATGTCATGTTCACTACGTTTTCTTCATATCCTGGTTCAACCTGAAGGTAAAGTAAGGACATACGCCATGTGCATGAGTTAATAAAATTAAAATTATTGCCCACAAAGGAGATAGATATTTGTTTCATGGTACATTGAGCTTGGAGCCTGTCATTACAATCAGAGAGTATAGAGATAATGCGGCATTAGGAGTAGATTATAGCAAGAGCTGTCACATTCAGGAGGCTATAGACGATGATGAATTGACATAGAAAATAACTGCATTTAAGGTAACTGTGTTGAGTGGGTTGAACTTCTAAGTAATTCTTGAATTATGTCAAAGCCTTAAGATAAGATTAAACTGGATGAAAGATGCCGTGGTATCACATGACAACGACTCAAGTGGGTATGAACTGTGAGCTGCTTTTGGAAGATGTTACAGAAAGTTCACAGTAAAATGATGGTACAAAAGGAGCTATAGAAGTAGCTTGTGAATAGCTGTGGCTACTTTGTGTAGTACTTCAGTCGTATACATTTGGAATCATTAATATATTAGTAATTAATGTGGCCATCGTTATTGTTGCATAGTGACAGTGTATCACTTAAGTCATGTTATGTGGAATCAAAATAAGGTGTCAAAAGTGTCAAAATGCTACTATTGCTGACTTCTGTGATTGTAATCTAAGAACATACACGATTTTATGGAATGTTCCACGGTGTAGCATTAAACTTTTGAATTGAATGAATAAATATAACATAGAAAACTTAGAAGGTCATACTGTGGAACATTCAGGCAGAGCAATAACATCTCCATGGAAACAAGCAGTTGGAACCAAAAAGCCGACCTAATACACCTGTAAATTTTCTTTTTTTAATACATTTTAGCAATAACAGTCTTAATTTTCTATCAGTTTTGCACACCAATGTTTTAAAGTGATTTTGTCCAGTCAAGTGCAAATAGACTTTGTAACCTTAATTGTGTAGCCTAATTCCACAGAGAATTCCCAGGTCATGTGTTATGGGAAGCTGAGGATTAGTAATACTCCATAAAGTCCATTAGCAACAAACACAAATCTGTTTGTTGAGAAAGAAAGCTACAACATGTACAAAACTGATTATTAAGTCCAAGGTAAGTCAAGATCTGGCTGGGTTTTTAGTTATTAACACTCTTATTGAATTCCAACTCAGATGTGGAATTCGATTTAGACAAAATAAGCCTTGTTTAAGAGAATAAACAGCCGCTTTCAGAGAGAAAGTTTACTGTCCTTGAGACTTGTGGCTTGGACCTTTTATAATCCATCTGACAGATGAAAATTTGTCATGTAAACGCTCCCTCCGGCTTTTCTATTTTCAGATCTCTGCACTCACACTGCTGCAGTTTAGGACATTACAGGTTTAAGCTAGACTGAACAGGCTTCATCCACCTGTGTTTTAATGAAATGTCAATAGAGAGTGAGGTTAGGTGAAAATGTGGAATTGCTGGAGGACAATTGGGTTTTGATTTTAGTGTCAAAGGAATACCAGCAAAATATAATGTAATTCTTTCCCCATAGAAAATGAACACATGAACAAGCAACAGATGCCAGAAGACGAATGTAACACTTATGTAAATATGTAATACAAGATCAGCTCTAGTTTCTCTTAATGGTACAATATGACTCAGGTGGAGAGTCCCCGACCTGCCTGTCTCCATGGAGATGTTATTTCTTTTAGGGAGGCACCGATCCAGCTTTTTCAGTTCCAATACCGATGTCGATACTTTTGCTTTTGGTACCTGATATCAACCGATACATTTAACTTACAACAAAATGTATCCAATTATGTTACTTATCCAGCAGGTAACTGTCGAACATTTGTCT
>KN483584.1:35393-48955 GCA_000787095.1 Periophthalmodon schlosseri | reverse complement strand
GGAATGATATCTCTCTGTATTTTTTATACAGATTTATATCAGTCTGGTTCCCACGCCCTCTGTTGCATCTCCAACGCGGCCAAACGTGATCGTGCAGATTTCTTTTTTTCAGTGGCATGTGTGAAATGAAGGAGCTCATTGGTCACCTACGATTTACAAATCAAATTTATCTCACCTCAGATTTTAGTGTTAAGTGCTTCGCTCACTGATTCTGCAGAAATCCACAATGTTTTTCAGGCTCCTGTCATATTTTTTTTTCTTTAATTTTTCCGATACGATGGACCATGCCTGTCCTCGATTGGCTAATCCACCTGTCAATCATGCCCATTTGAAAACGAGAAGATTCAACAGTGACCAGACTCACATCTTTGTAAAGTATTGAAGAAGTGTGTGTTCTGGATCCCAGGAAAGTCGGCTTTGTATGAGTAAAAGTCCAAACATTTTGAAACGTTCTAGGCCAACATTTGCCAGTAAATGGTCTTACTACATCCAATAAAAGGCCCAACCAGGATATTGGCTGAACCGATTTCGTGGAAGCGACACCCGATTCAGCTCATTCCCTAGATCAAAACCGATATTACATACCAATATCAGTATGTGTCCATCACAATTGCTTTGCCCAGAATGCACCACAGTTTGGCTTTAAATTTATCTCGGATTTATTTCTTTGCAGAATACAGAGCACCTTTACACAGATACAGTCCCTTGAGAGCTAAATATTTTTAAGCTGCTTGGTGCTCTGTGAATCTCCATCAGTGTGTGTCATTATCCATATTGTATCTTGACATGTTCTCACCTTGATAACACACAACCTAAATAACGAGCAATGACTAATAATGAAGTAATATTTAATGAAAGCACAGCATCAGCTTTGAGAACTGTAACCTTATTGTGAACCTCCTTGGACACTTCTCTGAGCGTCTCCTGCCAGAACACGCCAACGCTTTTTCGAGGCTTTCTCTGTCATGCCGTTAATGTAGCTGCACTGAGCCGACAGTAGCAGATTCAGTGGGAATGGACCCAGATTTCCCAGCATGCCTTTCTCTCCACTGACTGACTGATCCGGTGCCAAACCCTGTGTCTGACGCTGGACTGGCCGGGTGTCTGTGTGGGCGGAGACTGGAGCTTTGGGGAATTATTGATTAGCCATTTTGAGGTTTTTGTCTTTCTGTGTGTTTTATATGCGCTAGAAGTACAAGAGGTAAGCAAAAACGCACTCAAATAAAAGTACTACTACTACTACTACTACTACTACAAAAAAAAAAAAAAAAACAGACATATTTTTTGCTTGCATCTTATCCACTACATATTAGTAATCAAAATAGGAACTCAAAAATACTTCTATTTCTACCACTTCTACTAAATTCTAAATACTACAGAGCTGGCTTTTTGGCAACAAGAATTATTGATAAAACATGTTGTGGTTTTTGTCTCTCTTTGTGCTTCCTAACCACTAGAGGTAAGAGGTAATCAAAGTAGGCACTCAAGTAAAGGTACTACAACCACTAACAAAATTACTACTATACTCCTATACTCTGTATTACCCACTGCTACAACATTAGTATTATTGATTATCCATGTTTTGCCGTCTGCTTCGTATCCACTAAGTACCTATTTTGATTACCTAAGTGGTAATCAAAATAGGCTCTCGAGTGCAACTACTGGCACCACTACCACAGCAACTACGACTACAACTACGACTAAATACATGTACTTGGAATACTTCCTGATACTAGAGCCTGCCCTGATGTGACACAAGTAGCTATAAAATTAAACAAGTAGAAATTCATTTTTCTAAAGTTATATGGGGTGTAAAACGTCTAAACTTGGTAACTTAATCCTATTACCACAGCTGCCACTGAACCGAGTACTTCCTCTAGAAATAGAACTAAAATGATTATTACCACCCCTATTACTTCTCCTATTATTACAATACAACTATTATCATCGCCCTCTTTGCCATGTTCTTTGCTTTTCCGAGTCCACTCAAATAGTCTCTTACAGCACAGTGATTTATTTATACATTCAACTGGCTTTTAGATTTTAGATTAAGATAGTAGACTTTCTAAATACAACCTTCTCCTTTTGTCTGGGCATAGAACTGGTGGGTACAAAGAGCTGGCTTGTACCTTATAGTGGATAGCTACCCTATAGTCATCAAGGTCAAATAGTTGTTTTCCCCATTTAGAGATTTCCTGAAAAAAGCTTGTGCCTACTGTGAATTCAAGTACTGTTCTTATACTTATACCACAGTAGTCTTCCTGTATGTCCTTGTGTACGTCAAACAGGCAGGACCATTGATCCCCTCCACTCCGCATTGATCATGTGAGGTAATTAAAGTGCTGTAGAAAAACCACCAAACCAAATAATGAGAGGTTTATCTGAATGTGAAGTGTCCTCCTCCTCTTGGTGTAGGCTGCATAATTGCTAGCTTCTTGTTTCCAGACATCGATAATTACCACAGACGGTTTATTGAATCACCCACAATTGGCTCCTTGTATTGTAACTAAACTATAGCAATAACCTATACCTCAAAATTGAATCAAATATGATCAAAACATAGCTGAGGTATGCGCAGCAGCCAGCTAACATTTTTCATTTGAAGATGGCATTGAACTTGGGCTGGTTGGCAAAAATGTTTTTCTTCTGGGAAATTGTATCTTTTCAACAGAGGATCTCAGCCTTGCGTAGAGTATAGAAAGAATGTCTTCAACGGCAGTTTGCTGATGGCACATTGGCAAAGACGGCTATTAGTTCAACATCAATTTTTGGACTTTGTCATAACTACGGTATGAAATATGATCGAGTAAGTAAGCACTTTACAGCTAATGAGTTAAAACGACTGACATACTAAAGAACCTTTTTAAGTTCAGCTAATTTGTGCTACTCAACAGTTTGCTGAAGCAGAAAGGTGAATGGGCCTAAAATAACCTAAAGCGTATTGGTCTGAATCCTTTTAGTATATTCATTGTAATCTAATGGCTCAATGGGTATTATGTGCAGTACTGAAAGTCATAGTAATCGTGACATCTATTACACAAGAACAATTATGATTCTCATATAGATGTCGCTATACACATTCCTTTGTCAACTTACTAATAAATGTCTCTTTATGTCAAATATAGATTAACAACCATTTCAGGTTCAAGTGATTTGACCTTTGGACAACACCATTTCCTCTTTGTCTCCATTTATGAACCCAAAGTGCGAAGAACCAGGAGTGCTAAGGTTATAATAAGGTCATTTGGATGTATGCACACTCAGCCCATTATGTGTCCAGATAGGGCTGGCTAATCCTGACTGTGACTTGGTAGACTTTGATATTAGAGTCTCAATATACATTTTGATCAACCAGTTTAGGTAGTTCCACAGACTATCAGTATTGGAAGAGGTCAAATAAGTACAATATCAAGAAATTCAGCTGGCAAATACAGAAAAAAGAAAAGCTTGAGATATGAATTAATGCTTTGATAAAACACATAGGCTACTGTATCTAGACCAATGCAATCAGATAGAAACAGAGCATTGTAGTCCACTGTCAGCATTTGGTTAATTAACTTTTTGACATCAAGAGGAACAGCCAAAGTCAAGGCGTGTTTTAAATCTAAATAGCATTTCTATTAAAACTAATTTGGGAAATGGTACAAGCTGTGACAACAACAACAAATTGGGTCATAAATTAGGACTTATTTGCGGATTATAATACATTATTCAGCAGCAGTGGGAACAGACACATAGTGTTGCCTGGATGGGTGCTCTCTGGCGCCCTTCTCGTTCTGGGCAGGAGATAAAGGATGCTCTGACACTATTTACGGCCTGTACGTGGACATGTAGGTTTGACAACGCGTTTTATTGACTCTTAAGGACAACACGAGCCTTGTCATGATGCGGGGAGACGAGGGGATACCGGTGCAAAAAGAGCACATTAAGTACCGAGGGTGGCTCTCCAGTCAAGAACCGCTGCGTAAATAATAGATAGGGCCTTTACACTGTACCGCCGCTGCTTGCAATATGATTAGCCTATAGCGGAGTGGCCTAATTTCCCAAGATGACACACACACATATATAACACACCTGCCTCGCCGTGCATTTACTGCTATTGTGGCTTACCAATGCCCTGAGACGAGCGGCTACTGTACGGTGCATCCCATTACCCGTCTATGGGAATGTAATGATGCGTAATTATCTTAAATGGACATGTCTTTGTAGCGATGAAGTGAATGTATGTGTGCGAGTGTGAGAGTGGTTTAACCTACAGTCAAGGTGTTTCTTCTTGGGCGCGCTGACTTCGTGTGTCGTGGCCTTGCACACCGCTTTGCTGATCGCTGAGCCGGTCATGCTGTGATGCGCGGCGGCGATACGGTCCGTCAATGACTGTCCCGACATGTTTTTTACTCTCACTACTCTAACACACGCACGCACACACGGGCCAAAGAGGAGGCAAGAGAGAGGGGGCGAGGAGAGAGCTGATGTCCGGGGTGTGGAGGTGGAGAGGTGGAGGAGAGGACGATCAAAATGTCTTTACGAGCGAGGGGTGCTCCGGTCTACAATCCGCCAGATGGATTCATATAGAGACACGGTCAAAGCCAAGCGACCATTTCTTATTCTGTCGAAGGCATTTGGAGAAAAAGACGTCGGTATAGAAAAAACATGCAAGCAGCTACAGTACAGCTATCCCTGATTTAGAAATTATCCCAATATGGCACAAAACTACGCAGCCAGCATCTTCGTTTGGCAAATATAAAAAGGCATTGTCCTCCTGTATCGTCTTCTGTCACATCCCACAAACCCGTGCGAGCACTGCAAACGCCGGCTGCGGTCAAAGGCAGGCTACTTCATCTCCTACAAAAAAAAGGAGGGTGTATATTTCGGTCTCGTCTCCCCCCGTTTTCCAGTGAAAGTTGTGTGTGCGCCTATGTGTGTGTGAGAGAGAGAGAGGGAGGGGGGGAGTGAGGGGAGAGAGCGAGGGGGCCGTGTGTAAAATGGCAGTGCATGAATCAGGTGACTCGGAGCGCGGTGCCATTGGGCCGCACTAGCCGTGTCCTGGGAGGGGATCTTAAAGCCGAAGGATGCCCCCTTTTGATGGAAAGCGGCGAAAAGGAGAGAAAAGCAGCAGCTGGTTCACTGTGAGGCGAGATAGGCAACAGTGAGAGAGGGTTGTAATAGAGATATAGTGATAGCCTAATGTCAAATACTGTGTGGATGCGGTGCGTGGATGAAAGCAGACACCGGGGCACCTTTGAAGGAACAGATACACATGCCTTTTATTTTGGGGGATGCCCTTGAACGTGCGGGGCTATAGTGGATAATGCCTGCTTTTTAAGTGTAAGGCATTTTATCTCTTGCGTTCTATAGACTATGCACATAATAAAAAATAAGACTTCTTCCTCTGAAACACAGGCTATATGCAGCTGTATACATTACATCCACCTATAGGGCCTATATGCTTCCATGGTCATATAATATTGTACAAACATTTGGAGTGTAGCCAGTTCTCCCCATAACATTTCATGTCAAAGCTGTCTGCACTTGTGTCACTCCTGTTGATAAAAGTTCATAAATAAAAGAATAAACATCAAAGTTATGCATCCAAATCATTAGCTAATCTGTATTATGAGACTTCATGGGAGTAATATAATTATCATTTTGTTTTATGTGTCTATTATTACCAATGCTTTATCCATATGTTGATATCTTAAAAATGCCTCGTGAAACATTTCTGGTGTAGGGGAGGCCACCTGCACAAAGATATGTTTAATGTCATACCGTGAAACATTCCAAAGCAATAACACCTCCGTGGAGTCAATCAGGGCGGACCCCCCAGCAGAAAAGTTACACAATGCGCCTTTAAGTTTCTATTCTTAGCCGAAGCGTTTCACATATGGTACTTCAGTCCTTGCATATTTTCATCTTATCTATCATTTTGTGCTGATAACAGGAAACATTTCTCTGCCAGACTTTCTCAAACACATTAACAATAAGCAGCAGATGTGCCGTTAGCTCCAAGGAACAATTTAAAACAATGCATTATCCTCCTGTCCCTGTCCTCAGTGAAAGTCTTCGCTGAGCACATCATAAACCCACTTTATATAATTAAATGTCCTCTGCAACCAGTAATTACTTCATGTTAAATTAATATCTCCAAAAAGATTAAAATTATAACTAGATTTTACCTGTTAATTGTGCCACACTGCCTCTGTGGACCTTACAAAATTAATTAATCATACGTTTAAAAATATTGGAAGACCCAAGGTGCTGAAATGGAATACGGTCACGCGAGTAACACACTGTATTTGTGAGGAAGAAGGGAGAAGAGGGTGGGAAGGGCATCTGGTATAACATGCAGAGGCACATAATTATGACTTATGCAGGAGATGATTTGCTGATGTGGCCCCGGAATGAAAAAGCTTACAGAGAAAATACAGTGTTTTATTTTTATTTTTGGAAAGTGGGAAAAAAGCTTGTTTTTAATTATCATCGTCATCATCATAATCATCATCGTCATCATCATCATCATCAGTACTTTATTCCAGAGTTAAAAGACACAACAATTACTCATGTATTCAAACTTTTTCAAAATTTGACCCTGGTTTTATCCCCAATTTAACCCAGGTGTACTTAGTTTGGTCCTGTTCTAGTCCTGGTTTAATTCTGGTTCTCTTTAACACATTTTAAGACTAGACTGAAACCCTTCCTCTTCTCCCTGGCATTTAATTCTAGCTAGACTCGATTTCTTGGTGTTTTATTGTTATTTTCCTATGTATTGTGGTATCTGTTTATTTGCTTTTTGTTGACTTTTTATGTGAAGCACATTTGTGTAGCTGAAGTTGTATTTAATTCAAGAAAGAGAATACCCAGACAAATGTGATGTGGTGAACACATCACATTATTTAGTTTTTGTAAACCTATTTTTTATGGTCTAGACTTGAATTAAACATAAAACAGATGTCATCTTGAATTTATAAATCCCTGGTTCCATTAATAACTCTGTTTTCATGTTGTTTCCTCATCAGAGAAATACCTGGAGTTTTGTTTTGTTTCATTTGTTTAACACACACACCCTGCATATTTAGTTCTTCTACCAAACGGAAAACACTATTCCACCTTGTGATGTCATGTGGTAATACAGGAGGTGCGCCACTGTGTTTTTAAACTCCATACACTTCACTAGAATCCATTTTGATCATTTCAACCCTGGAATTGACCATCTCTACTGAACTAAAGGTAAAGAGTAGCTGTTAACTGGAAAACTACCACTTCATGACATCACAAGGTGGAGCAGAGCATTCTGAGGCGGAGCTGTTAACTTGAAAACTAACACTTCATGACATCACAAGGTGGAGCAGAGCATTCTGAGCTTTGGAGATGTAGACAGACTAATGACAAAGGGTTACTCAAACATGTGTGAATGAAACAAAAACACAACTCCAGGGACATTTTTGATGAGGTGACAACATTATAACATGACTTAAAGCTCACAAGAGTCAGTTTTGTGTAATATGAGACCTTTAAGCAACATCAGTTCTAGAAACAGTGCATGTCCTTATCCAAAAATAACAAAGGTACTGTACATAAGATTACATCTTTTCAATTTCTTTTCCTCTGATCCGCTCGATAATTATATATTCATAGCTGTAACATACTTTCACAGCACGCAGAAGTGTAGCAATGACCTTAACATGCTCAGCCCGACAGATCTCTGTCTGTACTTTATGTCGTTTTTGCTGATGTTGGCAGTAGCATCCGTAACAAACATGTTCATTTAATTGATTCACAACACCCCCACTGTTTCAGATGACATTTCAGATGAGGAATTTGTGTCACGTTTTTGCACTTTGTTGCAGCTACATAAGCATAGAATCCACTGGACTGTACAAACCTCCATGACTGGACTGAGACGTTAAAATCTTGTAGTTCAAGGTTAAATGCATTCACTGAAGAGAAAAGCTCACTTTCAAGTCTATTCCACAATTTCCTTAATTTAATCAAGAATCCATATCCAGGATCTAGGGAAGACACACAAACACACAAATCCTGCATTTTGATTCACTAAACCACAGGGTTCAAACGTTATTTCAGCTATTTTAGTCCAGTTTTGGGCTGTAGTTGAATCCCTGCTACTTTGGGCCTAAGGTGGGACACACCATCTCTCGCACCTTCTGTGCTTAAAGGGCCCATGCTGTTTTCTGATCTATGTTATAATGTTTCCTCATCAAAAACAGACCTGGAGTTGTGTTTTATTTCATTCACACATGTTTAACACACAAACCCTGCATATTTAGAGTTCTTCTCTCAAATGGAAAACGCTCTGTTCCACCTTGTGATGTCATGTGGTAATACAGGAAGTGCCCCACTCTGTTTTTAAACTCCACACACCTTCACTAGAATCATTTGCCAATATCTGCTGAATTAAAAGTAAGAGGTAGCTGTTGACCTGAAAACTACCACTACATGACTTGACATCACAAGGTGGAACAGAGCATTTTGAGCTTTGGAGATGCAGACAGACTAATAATAACAAAGTATTACTCAAACGTGTGTGAAAGAAATAAAACAAAACTCTGGGTATGTTTTTGAGGAGGTAACAACATTTTAACATAGCTTAAAGCTCACAAGAGTCAGTTTTGTGTAATATAGGACCTTCAAGCCATAGTGTATATTTCCACTCAGAACAAGTTGTTTTTTGGCGTAAATGTTGATTACATACGCTACACTAAGAAAACGCATGGCTTAACACAATGCCAACAGCACAGCACAGTTTATCCAATTCAATTTATTTCGCAGTCTTTTATGTACAATGCACACAGTTTGAAAAGAGTTGCCTCTATAGTGCATGTTATTACACATCAAAGCGCGCCGTCAACACTGAAGCAGATGCATAATTTGAAACAGTGAATTTTAAACAGAGCTGGAGGCGGGATCAGGCCGCGTTACCGCCTTCAACGGGACGGAGAGGAGCACACAGTTAAACTAATGCTGACAGGAGCAGGGCTGGATCAGGGTCAGACCAAAACCTGCATAACAAAGGACTACGCCAATACTTACGGCCAATGCAGAAAATGAAGAAAAGAGACGCAGAAGTAGTTTAATGCTGCAGTAGATGTACAGAGGGAAAATTCTCATATAAATGGTATGGCAAATCTCCAAAAATAAGGAATGAATTAAAAGATGAATCTGTTGCAAAATTGTCTACCATGTGACCAGAACATACTAGATTGGCTAAACTTATGCGTTTTAGTCCTGGTCTAAATCTATATAGACTTGTATAATCCTGGTTTAGTTCTAGTTTGCTTTAGTTTCTGTTATGGTGTGTTAGCGTTTAGTGCAGACCTAGTTAGTACTGGTTTATTGAATTAGATCACAATTTCTACATCATAAAGTTCAATTACTTTTTTGAACGAGACCTTTTGTTTTGATGGTTTAGTCCTTCAGTCCATCTTTTGCCGTGCTCTAGACCTGGATTAAACTCAACACATCAGGTCTGGTATCACTTGAATTATTCATTTCTTTGTTCTCACCTTGTCCTGAAATTTAAATGACTAAAACTGGAGGAACTGAACTTCGAAAAATGTGTAAATAAACAAAAATGTTTGCATGACGTGCTTAAAGAAAGTGGTTTACTTTGTCTAATTAAAGTTGTGTACAAATCGCCTGAAGCTTTTATCTCTAATTGAAAAGTCTATTTAATGGAAACATCTCTTTAATTGCCTCAGTGTCATTATCTGAGCCACTTGTGTTTACTCCTTCACTGGACAAATGCTTCAATGATCTCATCGTTCCCCAGACTCTAGACAGTATAAGGCATGTTTTAACCTACTGTACATGTGTGACAACTACACATAATGCACAGGAGAAGCCATTTTGTGAAATCAATGTGCAATATGCTGTGTAAAAGGGCTGCGCTTAACACCAGCCAAATCCAAGTATTGCATTTTGGCTACTACAAAACTTGTCTCACTAGCCACTTTGGCCATGAGAATTACATGCAAGCGCAGTGTCCTCCCAAACTATCCTCCCCCCTATTTTACAATTATGTGAACCATATTTTAGTTTGTTTTGATCCCTGTCCAGATGCTAATCAATTTTAGTATAACTATTCTTCAAGCCAAAAGTGCATATTGCATTGCAACTTTTACTCCAAAACATTTTATTGTAACAACTGTAATGGTGGCTTGTTAAAACTGTAACTACCATTGTAAATATTAAAAAAGACTAGACAACAGTTGCCGCTGAGCAAAAGTTGAATGTCAAGACCTAAACACACAGTATATTGTATAGCGGTTAGATGTTTCAAAGTTTCAAAGAAATCTGTCCGATATTTGCAGATAGACAAGAACATTTTGCACCTCTTGTGTGTTGGTAAACAGGATTATAGCAGTGAACAGTGAATCTAGACATCAGTTTTTACCTATACTGTATATTCAGTTCATGTTGTTTATTTGAGCTGCTGGCTGTGCCCAAAGCCAGGCTCAAGACCAGAGATGACAGAGCCTTTTCTGTAGCAGCGCCCAGACTACGGAGCAGTCTCCCTCTGCCTCTCAGATCCTCCCAGTCTGTAACACAGTTTAAGACTAGTCTGAAAACCACCTCTTCTCCCTGGCATATAATACTACCCAGACAGGATATCTTGGTGTTTTATTGGTGTTTTATTGCCTTATATATGTCGTATTATCTGTGTATTTGTTGTTTGTTGACTTTTTATGTGAAGCACTTTTGTCAGCAGAAGTTGTATTTAAATGTGCTATATAAATAAAATTGAACTGAACTGAACTGAGCTGTTTGTAGTAAGAGAATCAAACAAACGTTATACAGATGTTAATTACTGACATAAGCGTCACATAACCTAAGTGAGTACAAATAATACATTAAATAATACATTAAGTAAACTCCAGTTGATGCTACTATACAACAACATTTACCACCATAAAATTAACTAAAAAATCCTATTAATAAAAGCACTTTAAAGGTCCTTACAAGTGCGATTTCACAATTTGACTTGTTCACAATAGTAAATCCTGAAACAAGTTTGACATCAAAGCTTATAAAATGCAATAGTTATGGTTTTCTTTCAAGGAACTGTGTAACTGTGAAAAAGTCTTGAGCCATTATATTATGTGGCGTTTGTGTGAAACCCTGACCCAGTACTCGGTCTAATTCCCGATAACGGCGCTGATGAGATGTAATTGAGGAGGGAAAGTAGGACGTTTGAGCAGGATGTTTGCTCTGAGTGTGAGGAAGATTTAAATGATTAACACAGAGCCTCAGATGCAGCAGATCAAACAGATAATAACACAGAAATACACACACACATTTACACTGTTTCTCTTCATTAGAGATACAGCAGTGATGCGAATGTGGCGGAGGAGGAGGCTGCGGAGAGAAGCGTATGAACCATAGGCAACTCAAAATCAGGATTCAGTTCACAGTGCGATTTAAACACATCCAGGAGCTATAACATTTTGAGAGAAAATTGAAATGTGAGCTGCTTTATTTACCGCAGGCAGTTTATTGAATAGAAAGCAGGGAGACGCATTTGTAAATGGAACAATATAAAACTTTGGTGTTTTGATCACTGTGAGAAGAAACAATCACAATTTTACAATTATTCAAAACTATTATGACGCCAACACCAAACAACAGTGAAATCCTTTTTTTTCATTCTCGTTGTTTAATACATTACCATTTCTCAAGTATCTGAACAGTTTTTATGGAATCGTAAAAGAGATAAACGGCCAGAAGAAAAAAAAAATTGAAATGACTTGACATTTTTGATTCTAAAATGGATGCAATTATTCTATTCTAGTTTTTACAGTGACTTGAATAATCGCTATTACGGATGAACCGAATAATCCTGACATCTCTATTTTCAACCTCAAACACGCACAACACACAAACCCACCCGCTCCGTAATCCATCTATAATTCAAGATCTGGTGGGTTCCTGGGTGCAGCGCTGCTCTTGACAGATTGTCCCAGAGACACTAAAGTATGGGTCAAAGGCAAAGGACAAATTTCCATACCTTGTACTGTCAGAACAGAGACAGCCTTGAATATGTACGACTGAAACCACACATCTCTATGGTGTTTTTATTGGAAGAAGTACCACAAATAACATGTATTTTTTCTGTCGCACTGATCAACAGATGTGACCTATAGCTTGGCCTGATGGTGTCAGCTGCTTTTCTCCATGGAGATTCATTTAATGCTGCGCTAGTCTGTGGAACATTCCAGACAAACAACAAACAATAACATCTCCATGCAAACCGGCAGATAGCGGCCCCTCCACCAGAAAAGTTACATAGTGCACCTTTATAAAATGTTTTGTTTTTATTTCAATAATTTCAAAACACTAATTTGTTGTATAAAATAGTTTGCAATCTAGATTTTGCCCTCAAGATGAACTTTTTTATTACTTGAATTAACAACTTTTCTAATATAAAAAATAATAAAATGAAAAAAACATCATCCTTGAACAAACTGATGTCTTGACGCAGGTTGTTTCAGCTTTATACAGTTCTTCATCTCCACAGACAATCGGCTCCTCTCGTCCTGGTCATGTGGCCACACGGGTCGCATGATTGGTCACATCTTGGGGCAGCAGGAGGATTAGAAGGGGTCACCACTTGGGGCAGGTGGGGCAGTTGAGGTTGAAGTGGTCCCGGTGGCTGTGGCTGTACCCGGACAGGACCAGAGACGTGGGTTCTCGCTCCAAACCGGGGTTCTCCTCGTTAGTCAAGATGTGCTCCACCAGACAATTAGCAGCCTCCTCGATATTTGTGTTTTCCTATGGGGCAAAAGAAAAAAGTAATGATTCAGCCAATGATTCAGCAACAGTCAAAGTCTTTTTGTACTGTTTTCACACACACACACACACACACACATTCCATGCTTCTTGGGAACCTTACATTGATTTACATTTATTTCCCGGAGACTGATCCTAACCTTAACCATAGTTACTACTTGCCTAACCCTAAACCCTGACCATAATCTATTGTAGCCCCTATTTAATTATTTATTGATTGATTGTGACTTTATCTTTGTCCCCATAAAGGAGGCAGGTCCCCATAGAGTGAGGGTGTAAACGGATTTTTGTCCCCACAACATGATAAATATCCAGCCCCCACATCAAAATTGTGATTAAACTGGAACTGATCCCGAAAGTCAACCTGGACTAGATCAAAACTGAACCAAGACGAGTGCGAATGGAGGACGAAGGTGGTGCTGCGGAAGCCTTCTTTCTTACATGTCTGAAACTGGCTATCAGTAATTACTTCTCATCACTAATACTTCCCAAACTTTTAAAGAATCATATTTTATAGGAAAGAGCGCCTCCCACAGGACAAAATGTATGTCTTTTTTTTTTTAAAGGATTTAGGAAGAAATAAGGTTATACAGGTTAAATTATTGGTATCATCCTTTCCAGCAGAACATATGTTTAAGTCCTGTGTGCTTGTTCAGTTCTTGCTATCCTAGTTTGCAAATTGATCACTGTAATTTTAAACAGGTGACCTTATTACGAAACTAACTGACGCTAACCTTTAAAATATAATAAGATCTGCTCAT
>KN483584.1:6537-35331 GCA_000787095.1 Periophthalmodon schlosseri | reverse complement strand
TCTTATTGTTAGCTCGTCTGCCTCTCCCCTCGCTGTGAAACTCATTAGAAAGTCTCTGAGTTCATTCACGCGGAGCTGGGAATTTCCACTGTCCTCAGACACGACCCTCAAAAACCCTGCAAATGTCAGACTGTACACAGAGACACAGGCCAACTAATTATGAACAAATGAAAGCTGGTTTACAAAGTCCTAAGAATGTTATAGCTCTATGTTTAAAATATGTATCGGAGCTGAGTATGTATTTAGCGGTGGACAAAAATGAACCTTTGTATATTTTTTTAATAAGCTATTTTTGCAGTGTTTTTAAAAATAGTTTAAAGGTCCTATGTTATGTTGTTTTCTAATCTATGTTATAATGTTTCCTCATCACAAACAGACCTGGAGTTTTGTTTTGTTTCATTCGCACATGTTTAACACACAAACCCTGCATATTTAGGCTGATGTCTTCTTTCAAATAGAAAACACTCTTGTGATGTCATGTGGTAATACAGGAAGTGCTTCACTGTGTTTTTAAACTCCACACACCTTCACTAGAATCATTTGAATGATTTCAGCCCTGGAATTGCCCATCTGAACAAAAGGTAAAATGCAGCTGTTCACTTGAAACCTACCGCTTCATGACATCACAAGGTGGAACAGAGGATTTTGAGCTTTGGAGATGATGACAGACTTATAATAAAGGATTACTCAAACATGTGTGGATGAAACATAACAACTCCTGGTATGTTTTTGAAGAGGTAATAACATTCTAACATTCTCCTAAAGCTCACAACAGTCAATTTTGCGTAATACAGGACCTTTAAAGTATAGACAATACTCAATATTTTAATTTTACATATCTTCTAAACAACAAGTGTGATGTTATCATTTTTAAGGTATTTTACACCTCTATCTGTATTTATTACATGATACTAAATGAAATATTTAATCATAGAATAGTTACATAAAAAAAGTCAACTTTAATATTACCATGTTGTCTTACACTAGTTCTAATATAGACAGAAGACGCTACTAAGACGTAGGTTCAAATGTATGTTTTCTTTTCCAGTATCAGTACTTAAAATTTGTATGTAGTTTCAATGCTGGTTTTAGTATCAATAAGTATCTGGCTATCGATTTTTTTTACAACCTTACATTGCTTATTTGTCAACGTTGTACCTTTGCCGAAGTCTCAAACCAGGCCACAAATCCATTCTCTCTGCAGAACGTGTCCAGTTTGGGGCTGTGAGACGCGAGCTGGTCCGATTTATTGGCCAAGAGCACCGCAGGGACTGGTCTGCCGTGGTTCAGAGTCACCTGCAAACCAGAGAATAAATCACATCAGACGTAAAAGATGCTAAAGACAGCTACAAGTACATTAACTGTGTGAAAAACAATACCTTGAGTAAATAGGTTGCCTCTTGTTGTCTAATAAAACCACAAGAAATATCGCTTTGCGCCAAATTTGCTCCTAGCTACAAAAAGGCTTTTACTTTGCTCAGATTAGCTCGCTCACAAATCTACTCACTGCGTTTATTGTTCTTTCGCTTACAGCAGCCAAGAGACTTCATAAAAAGCCCTTAAAATAGACACGTTTTCATTCAAGTTGTCACAAATGAAGTATAATACAATTGCACTGCTGCATGAAAAACTACGGAATTATTTATCGTAGTGAACAGGGCGACTTGTAAAATGCCATTAGGGACTATGAAAGCTTGTTGTGTCCTGGATTTCTATAGCAGCGAATGGTGGCTACACAGGACTGGTAATAGATATATCTCTTTACATGGGACGAGGACTATCTGTGGTTTGCAGACGTGTGAGGTTCACTATAGACTACAAAGCAGCGGGGCAATCTCTGAAATGAAATCTAGTGCGTTATAGGACGTCAACAAGGTAATAAAATAATACACTACGGTCCTGACAGGTGTAGAGCAATGCACACCAGTGTTTCTTTTAGATGTTTATGCTTCAACAGGCAACAAAAACATTATTTTTATTTGTATGTAGAGTCGATTTTCAGAGCAACACTAACCAACTTATCAATCTATTTAAACAAGACAGTTGTTCTAACATTTTAAAATAGAATCAATGGGCATGTTCACACTTACTCACACAAACACACACTCACATCAAAACTGGGACCAAAATATGACTAAACCTGGAACTAAACCTGGACTAAACTGGGCTCAAACCAGATCAGGCCAAGTGTGAACGCACCTATTTGCTTAACATTACATATTCCAGCCCCACAGGTGACATACTGAAGGAAATCTGTGTGAATTCATACATTCATACACAGACAGCTGGGTGTCTTGCTCAAAGACACACAATGCTAGTATACACTGAACGGATCTGGGTTCAAACCGACAACCTTGCAGTTATAAAATGACAACTGACCTTAGTAAATAATGTCTAACTACAGATAAGCATTGATTTGACTGGACACACGTTTAAAGTTACACATACAGTGGGTACGGAAAGTATTCAGACCCGCTTAAACTTTTCAATGCTCAGAAGAAATGGACAGCGCCCGAGTTAAATACATGAGGGTCACAGCAAAGGGTCTGAATACTTATGGCCGTGTGATATTTCAGTTTTCCTTTGTGATAATTCTGCAAAAATGTCAACATTTTGTGTTTTCTCTGTCAATATGGGGTGCTGTGTGTTCATTAATGAGGGAAAAAATGAACTTAGATGATTTTAGAAAATGGCTGCAATATAACAGAGAGTGAAAAATTTAAGGGGGTCTGAATACTTTCCGTACCCACTGTACATAGAGCACATGACACCAACAACACAAAACATAACAAGCACATACCTAACACAGGCAAGGCAGGCGAGATGTCTTGCTCAAGGATACAACAACAGTATCCAATTCCAATAACAAGAATTTAACCACCACTTTTTGATCTGTGTCTCTATCTTCTGAATTAAGTGTACGATGTCTCCCACAATATACTGAGGTATTAACTAGAAACTTAGCTCTCTGCAGCCCCTGATGGGAAAAACTATTCATGTTTTATTATGGTTAAAAAGAAGCAGCAAACATAACACTGCAAGCACCAAAGCAATGCTTGAACTATCTGAACCCTTTTACTGTCTAACCCTGAAAATTTGAAAACATTTCTCTTGGTGAATTGTAAAAAGCACAAAACCATTTTCTTGTATCTCTGCAGAGCAAATATGTGACAGATGCAGTGTCTTTGTCCTAAATAAAAGCGTCAATGGCATTTCAGGCAGATGTTTGGTCAGTCGTGACAGCGCACTCCGCTGTTCTTTGACATTTAAAACACAAAAGGTATGAAAATATGTCTCTTGTATTCTGTGCTGTGAATACCTTGGCCCTCACCTCAAAAATGTTTTACTTTGTTATCTGCAACGTCAGTATTTCGTAACTACTTTTTGGCACTAACATTTTGAAAATCCCTTTGTGCGGACGGTCAACATGGCACGCCAATGTTCAGTTTCTTTACAGAGAGTTCTATTTTCTGAGCGTCCAGGAAAGTAATTCCACTTGCAACCTACAATAGGACCTCAACCTATTTGTGAAATACTGATCTTCAGAGCAGAGCATCCATTGTTTGGTAAGTTTAAGGAGCCATTCACACTTGCACAGACGGTCTAAATCAAAATCGGGATTAAACTAAACCAGGACTAGAACAGGATCAAGCCAAATAAGCACAAAACCAGGACAAGTGTGTAGTTATGGTCGTCAGTAAAAAAACTAATTTCACTGTGGTTCAATTGTGTCGATAGAGAAGCAAATCAACCATGTGCCAGTTTTGGTTCCATGTGGATATGTCCAGTTGCAGGGATCCTAACCTTAAACCGGGTGAAAACATTTGTAATATAACACAAATTCTTACTTACTCTTTAGAATGTTGTGACGTCACGTGAACCTAGTAGACGTATTTTGAGTCGTAGGGCTTCAACTAACAATTATTTTGCAAATAATCTACCAACTATTTTGATTAATCGATGCTTTGTCTAAAAAAGGCTGGTTAAAGCTAATATATATATTTTTTTAATGAAATACACTAAACGTACATGTTTCCTGTGTCATTTTGATGTAATTCTTGTTTTGTCTGAGTTATAAAATCTCCTTCTTTCTTTCAGCACATGGTGTGTTTTGTAGTCTGTGTGTAGCCCAGATAACGATAATTTAATTACTAAATTAGCTGACGATTATCTAGATAATCGGTTGGTTGGAATTCATCGATTGACATGTTTCAGGTTTAGTGCGTCTTCTTACTTTGGAGTCCAGGTCGTCCTTCCACTTGAGCACAGCCTCAAACGTAGAAGCTCGTGTGACATCAAACACCACCAGAGCCCCCACGGCCTCTCTGTAATAAACTCTGGTCATGTTCCCATAGCGCTCCTGTCCTGCAAAGCACACGCATCTCTCACTCAAAAGCTAAACTAATGAGAATAGAAGATAAAAACCATAACACATGCATTAAACCAGTGTGCAGCTCTGAACAGAACGTCTGTGAAGAAAAGTGAAATCATGTGACTGAAAACAGAAACATGGGACATCTGCATTCCTCCAGATTCTCAGTGGACACAAATAGAGCTGATACAGGCCTTTCACAATAACTAAGTGTGATCATTTATTCAGAAAATATTGCGATAAACCATAATAAAGACCATTTTAGTTGGATAATAAATCATTTTGAACCATCATAAAGATGAAAAAATATCTGTAAGAAATAAATCTAATCTAATAGGTTATATGCAGAAGACATTACACAAGAGAAAAACATCATTTTCATACTAAATTTTGACTTTTATCAACAATAAATCACATATTGTTGGCCAACTCGTTTTAATGTTCTCAAAGCCATACTAGATCAATGAGATGCCATTGCTTTGCCTAGAATGTTGCAGTGTGGCATTAAAGTTGTTGTCCATCTTGCATTTACTAAATGCATTCTTACTATAAGGGAGGTTGCCTCTCCACAGATCTCACTTGTAACTCAACAAACCAAGATCATGTGCCCACACAGAATTACTAATAAAACAGACATAAAAATAGGCCTAACAGCTAAATAAAATTAATTTAAAAGAGAGATATAATGCAGACTAATGCCTTTGTTTTATATGAATGACAATAATTCACTTGATCACTTATACTTAGGCCCCCTCTTGGCTTACTCTGCTTAAATTTGATCACTTATTAGATCAATCCCAGCGTATTGCTAAAAGCCTAACCATTAGTTAAGACTTAGACTGCCTTTTAGTCAGTCTATTTTTAGTTTTCTGCACAGACCTGCTATATCCCAGAGCTGCAGTCGGACCACTGTGTTGTTGTCCCAGTGAATCACTTTGAGAGCGAAGTCGACTCCGATGGTGGCGCGGTAATGCTGGGAGAAGATCTGGTGCACGTAGCGCTTTATGATGGAGGTCTTACCCACCCCGAGGTCCCCAATCACCAGCACTTTAAACAGGAGCTCCTGCTGCATGGCCACGACCGGGAGCCACAACACCGCGGTTAAATGGGAGCAAATGTCATTAATTAAATAACAATAGACCACAAACAAATGTTTTTTGGGATAGGTCTAATTAACTCCTACAAAAATAGACTACGTGTCCAAAACATGACCGAAAAGGCCTAGACTATGCAGAAGTTGTACACTCAATAAAGGAGGAAAGTGACTGTTAATGAGCAAAGCTGAAGTCCACAGTCCAGTGACGGGCTGAAATGAGAGTTTTAAGTGGAACTCATGTGAGCGCTGCCAATAACCGGTGCTGCGTTCTGGGACTGTGCGTAAAAACTGTCGCACATGCAATCAAATGTGGATTTTTGCTATTTGCGGGATTATAGAAATGCTAGTCTACGATATATGAATAATCTCCTTTCAAAGTTATATTGAGTTAAGATGTAAAATATAAAGTAGCATTGGCTATACTGTAGGACCATTTTAATGAATAGAAAATGGGTCTAATTTTCTCACTCAGGCAGCCTATAGTCTACACATAACATGTTAATCTTTTGTTCTTTTTTTTTTTCTCTTGCCTCGTCCATTCCATATAGGGCCTACCTGCTTTACTTTGTGTCCTCTTATATCTGCTGTCATCATGCAACAGGACTGACGTGCACTTGAACGCACCAGGAGCGGTGCTGATGAGGGGCGATTGACTTTTCCATCAGTGCTTCTCACAGTGTAAGATCAATGCAGCCAGGTATGGGCTTGGGTTTTTGTCCCCTGTTGTTCGTTGTACATTAAAGTAGGTTTATGACTGTTGTAGGTAACCCACCACACATTTGGTAACGGGCTGTTATAGTACTACTTGTAGTTTTAAACATGAACATAAGGGGGCGATGTCCATCTACAAAAGCAGCCAGAGCAGCGGCGCTTGTCCATAAACTACTGCAGTTTATGGGTTTGTTTGTCACATGATCAAGATTGATCACTTCCCCTGCGTCACAAAAAACGTCCACTTAAAAGGAGTGTGTGAGCAGCAGATAGTTTTAGATAATTAACAAATAAATAAATAAGCATTTTTTCAGTTTTGACTAGGACACTTGGTTTATGTGTTTTATGGTACCGTATTTTCTGGACTATAAATCAGAAACTTTTTTTCATAGTTTGGCCGAGGGTGGAAATATGTTTTTTTCTTCATTATTATGCATTTTTTGGCTGGTGCAACTTATACTCCAGTGCGACTTGTACTCTGAAAAATATGGTAATTTAAATTGCTAATGGTATAGCTGTCAGATTTAATTACAATACAAATTAGTCAATTACACATTCTTGGGACTTTTAAGGGCGTTGACCTAATAATAGGAGCTTTAGTTTAAATATGCAGGTTGCATAACCAAGTAAAGCGAGCTGCACAACATTTTTGCCTGTGAAGTCTCCTCCTTGTAACGGACACCAGGAAGTTTAGCCTTAGATACCCCAAAACAAACTAGCAACTCTCTGAAATATCGTAAGGATTAATCATTTTATTTATTAAAAAAACATTGAAAATACAGTTTATTTTTACATGACGGCCATATTTACATGATATAAAACAGACAAAAGTAGTTAAATTGTCGCTGATGCCACAGCACTGAGGGGATGATATAGCATTGAATATGGAGGAGGCCAAGGGCAGGACTCAAGTTACTTTTTAGATACAAAATGAAACAAATTTTGTAGACATCTCAAAACTAGACATTTCTCCATAGCTTGACCTGCCCAAGGCCCAAAGTAAGACATAGTTATTTAGGCACAGTTTCCAAAAATAATGTCTGTAACAGTATGTATGTATTCAAATTCTTCCTCAAAATAAGTAGATATTTTTTACTTACAGCAGCAATATGTCAGTGTAAGAGAAATTAATGTACAAAAGCCAAATCATAAAGTTATAATTTACAATACAAAATAATACAGTTAAACACTAACACTGTACAGACTAAAATTACTTCAATAAAGCCACAAAAGCTATAAACAATATTTCATTTTGTCCCAGCGCATAGGGACAAAATGTTACAAAAATAAAATAAAAAATTACAAGAATTTAGAGACTGGGTTTAGCAGTCATTTCTGTTTTGGAAAAAAAAATCCAAAACATGTTCATTTGGTCAGAGAAAAATCACAAAAATACAGTTATTTCATTTAAGTTCATTACAGTCGAAAGCACTAATATGTAACATAAAATACATATTGTCTAGTGATTGATAAGCAAAGAAAACCGAGTCCCAAACATTTTATAAACATTTAAATATTAACAATTCTAACAGAGAAAGAGTAAATGTACATGTACTAATAGAAAATATTGTGAGCTCAACAGACGAAGCTGCCAGAGACACGTTTCCATTGAAACTAAAGACATTTGTGAAAAGATACATCTTCTCACAACAAGAAAATACAGCAGAAGACAAAACTATATTAGTTAAACTGTAGACACAAGCCCCATTTCAGTTCTGACAGAAGAAAAATGTATAACAGTTAGATTCAGATTGTGATTTTTAGTGTTTCACAAGTGCAAATCTCAAATCTTGTCAGATCTGTGGATATTTGGAGATCGGCCAGAACAAATGAATAAGCAGAATAAATTATACTGCAGTAGATCTTCACTGACAATTAGAAATAACTCACATTTGATAGTGATGCTCCTTAGAGACTTCAAGTTTTCAAATTATTAACGGATATCTATAGAACATTTAACAATATAAAATGCAGGATTTGTTTCAGGTAGTACTTGGCCCTATGCCCTGTTTACTTTGAATGACCTCAGGTTATACAAGTTTAGCAGTGTTTTTTTTCAGTGAGCTGTGACTGGCTGAAAGCCACACACCCAAAAATGCCCCTCATTTGTAAATAAAAGAGTAAATGGTGAAATGACGTAGAGGCTATTGACCCGACATTTTACGTTAAAGCTGGGATCTCAAATGTTGGGTCAAAGTCTATGAATTAGGAAGGTTAAATAATCTTTGCCTTTTTTGAGATTCTTGTTTAAATAGATAAATAGAAAGAGGAAAATTAAGGCAGTAGTTAAGAAATATTGAACAAGAAACTAAATAATTTAGTACCCACTGCTAAGGGGATAGATAATAAATAGATAGATAAACATATTAAAGGAAAAATAACTGAAAATCCAGCATGTTATACCTTTAAATGCTCTTTACGACGCAGTGAAACATGTCAAGTTTACATAAATAAAGGCCACATTTTTCACTTTGTGTCCAAATGTAAATATTAAAATAGCTATGATATTAAAAAGCAGTTAATGCATGTAGTGGACGGCTGTTTTGTGGGAGTTAAGGGTTACAGAGCCAAGATGACGTCAAGAAGTGCCACTGACCCGGACAAACAGACTGTAAACAACGTGTTTTAGCACTACCCTGTTTTTTTACACATATTTCAACAGGCTGTAACAATAAGCGCACAGGCCTAAAGCACACACACACACGCAGTTAAATTCAAGTGTCCTAATAGGCGGAAAATCTCCCCGCTTCAGTGGTTCTCAAACTGTACAACGTGTAACATTTGGTTCTTGTTTAGAACTTGTTTAGAACTTGTGGCTTAGTTTAACTTTATTTTATCTTTGGTCCTGGTTTAGTTGGTTTTAATTTGGTTCAGCTCTAGTTTAATACTGGTTTGGACCTGGTTTAGGTCTGAAAAAGTCCACTTATGCAGTGCTTTATTACTCTAACGCCTTTAAAATAAGCCTGTCCTGCTTTTAGTCCTGGTTCTCTTTTGGATTTGGGTTTGCCCATTTCAGACAGCTTTTTGTAATTCCAACTACTTTTACTTGTGAAAAGTTTGAGAACCACTGGTCTAGCCCGATATCCAAGCAGCACATACATGTAGATTGCTGATAATATGTAACATTGTTCCAGTTGTAAGCGTAGAGTGGTAATGTCTTGTTAGTGAAGTCCATTGTTCGTTTAGTAGCAACAGGTGGCTAAGGCTAACTCACCATTTAACTCACATTGACCGCAACACCACGGCCATTTTGAGCCTCACGTCAGAGAGGTATAAACTGTGCACAGGGCATTTTAGACTTTGCTAAAATGGCGCCCGAGTTATGATTTGAGTCCATGGTGTCACGCGGTGTTGGCCCCTTCTACGTCACTGTCGTCTGGGGCCCCGGTGTAGATGGGGGCCTTGGTTTGGGCAGGTTCATATTTGCGCGGAGAGGACCGACTTGAAGCTTCGCTGCTGTTCTTGATGCCATAGAAAAAGTAGATGGCAAAACCTGGAGATGGAAAAGTTACGTAAGAATCATATATAATTGCATTTAAAGGATGATCTGATATGGATTAATTTTTTTAGCCATTATTTTATTCATGTTTCTAGATTTTCAAACTGATTTAAACCTGTGTTACATTGATTGTTGTGATGTAAAATTTAATTGAATATTTAACTTTTGTGAAAAAAATATTTCTTAAAAGCAACATAACAGTAAATGTTTCTTACCAATGGCCATCCAAACAGTGAACCGCAGCCACGTTCCCATGTCAAGCTGCATCATCAGATAGATGTTTACAAAGACGCTCAACAGAGGGAGCCAGGGGAGGAAAGGGACCTGCAAGACAATACAGCAAATGCCAATGCATAAAATACCAAATAAAACATGATACTGTGGTATTAGCATGATAATTATAGGGTTGGTTTCGATTGTGGAAAAACAAGAGGAAATAGCCGTGTGTTTATTTAATAAGCCATTCATAATGGGTTTACTGAAATAGATTTGATCATTGGCATTACTGAGCACTGTTCCCATGAGGATTTAGATTGGTCATTTTAACTAATTCAATTGTATACAGCGACCCTCAGTTAATATGACGCAGAGACAATAAGATACTAAACCAGACAGACAACAATGGGTTTTCAAATTGTGGGTCATATGTGTGATATTTTCCATTTTTAAATATCACCAAACAATCACTGGGTTTCATATGACATCACAACTTTCTATTGGTCAATAATATTTAATTCACATGGGGGAAGCTAAAATTAATATTGTTAAAATACAGATTGTTGTTGTGATACAGTGTTTGAAGGTTTAGTCAGTAAGAGAAATGATCAAGTTCAACATTTGTGCATTTACCTTTTCGATATTTCATGTCAAAGTACAATGTAATTCCCTATTTGTGATCATGACATCACATGTTAGAATCTAAAAACCACCAATACGTCTTTATCACTTTATTTGAAGCCAAAATATTGCTTTATTTACACAAGAATGGTAAAATTTATCTTATGTAAATGAAAATATTGTAGTGAAAAATAAGTGGCTGATGTGATTGTTTCTGTAATTATTAATTATTGCATATATTTACCTTGAAAGTGAGTGCTTCTTTGCTCTGTGGCTGTCGACAGATGATGATGAAGCAGAGCACAGAGAGCACAGCCAAAAGAATGACAGGCACCAGCACCCCGGGATGAACACTCAACAACTCGCTCGGGAAATTAGCCAGCAACGCGCACAGCACTGTGATAAAAACGGCTGCAAAAATAAAAAAGAAGAAGTCAATCAATCATTACTTACTTGTTATTATAACACATCCAGGAAACGACAAGCTAGGACTGGACAAAACCAAATTCACCAATACAGTTTGTTCCATCCATTCCAGTGTGGCCACTTTCCTGTTTAGGTTTTGCATTTAGCCCTATAGTTAATGGTTAGCTATCTGTATTTATATTATAATAAGTCTGTATTGTTTTCTTGTTAAGAGAACATAAGAAGGCCAGTGGCTCGTTTTCTAAAAAATTAATTCATTTCCTCATATCATTCTGCGAAGAGGTAGAGGTAGTACATTCAACCACCGTTTACTTCTTCCTTTTACATCCCTTTTTATTCATGAAGACCTGTTATAAATTGGTTGAACATTTTACCAAAATAAATACTATAAAATGTGTGAAAAAACTGTGTAACAGAAGTTTGTCTCAAAAAAATACTTAAATGTCAGACTCACAGACAATAGCAGTAGTGCAGTAGACGATGTTTCCAGAAATATGTGTTGGGTTTTTGGAACTCGGAACAAAGAGCATTTTGAGGGTGAAGGCCTCTTTGAGCGGCCTCTCGTCAGCCTCGTCTGTGCCGTACTCGTCACTGCTGTCGCCTCCGCTCACCGCCACCTTCTCCCCTCCCACCATCTCCACCAGCTTCTCCATCTGACTGGGTGAGTTCAGCGTACCCGGCTGGTACCTACAGGGTGCGAGTATCAGATGTTTACTTTATTTCACCTTTACTAAATTAAAAATATCCTACTGAAATTATGACTTTTTTTTTAACAGTGGTCTTGGCACCAGAGGGGGGCATGTTTTAGCAGAAGAAGGATATTTTCAAATTTGCATAATATGAAAAGAGTTATTTTGATGATGATGGATACAAAATAAGACTGTTATCTTGAGTTGCTAACATGTTAAAGTTGAGTTGAATTGCTAATTTTATGTAACTAATGTAACATAACAAGTCTTACCTGAGGATAAGGACACAGATGGCAACCAAAGAATAAGCCAAAAGAGTTCCAATGGACATGAGGTCGACCAGGGCAGCCAAGTCAAAGAGGAAGGCCATCAAAGCTACAAAGGAGAAATAGATTTACGATTGTAGAGTTAGCAATGTGACACACAGTAATCAGATCTTAAATGCATTTTATTCTGTTGGCTTAATCTATATTTATTTTAATTCATCTTAATGCTGTGGATTAGTGTTTCTTTGTGCATGTCTTGACGTTACACTGGTAAAATAAATGTGGCCGTACATACTTGTCCAATCCAAAACAAACTAGAACACTTATTTGCGGAAGGAGGTAAACAGATTAATTCGAGTGAGATTAATCCATTGTCAAACTTTACCTGCAATGACTCCAGAGACGATGGTGGCCAGGAGGGGGGTCTTGGTCCTTGTGTTCATTCGGGACAGGGACCGAAACAGCAGACCGTCCTCGGCCATGGCGTAGATGACGCGAGGCATGGGGAACATGGAACCCAGCAGACTACAGAGAAAAGAGTAGGGTTACGGTAGAAGTAAACTCATGACAACAATACATATAAACATAAAACATTCAACCCGTTCAACTGATTTTACAGGTTCTCAATCGGTCCAAGAATGTAAAGAGATAATTATAGACACCAGTAGGTATGACTGTCGGATCATTTCAAAGGTAGCAATATCTATTTTATCTTAACCCTAAGATTTGTTCTTTCACTATTGTCTGATACTTAATTCTCAACAAATACATTTCAATTTTAAAGATATAATCATTTGACCAGTAATAATTGTAGTGTAATTTTCTCCTCTCAATAATCATAACTCCAGTTCCCGGTTTCTCACCTCGTGGACAGGGCACAGAGGGACCCCACGGCCACAATGTAGCGAGCCGGCGACCATCCCACGTAGGAGAAGGCTTCAGGGAGAGGGCTTTGCGTGTTGAGCTGGAAGTACGGCATCATGAGGGTCAGAGCGGCCGAAACGCCAAAATACGCAATGAAACAGATGAGCAGAGCAGCAACGATGCCAATAGGGATGGAACGCATTGGGTTCTTGGCCTCTTCACCTGAGGAGGGAAAGAAAAATAACTCATTACTATTCAATTTTCATAGTAGACTAGTCCTCAAATATCAACTATTATTCCTAGTCTTTTAAATGTTTAATAAAATTGTAACCAGATTAGGGGACAATATAACTTTGTCAAAATTCCAAAAGATATAACAAAATAAGACGCTGACATTAATAAGAGCCAGTAATGTGTGGACATAATGGTCAGCAGTATAAATATTGGAGGTAGTAGTTGAGGTCAGTAATTGACTAAATAAATATTTGATCATAAATCCAAGTGTATTAATATAATACAACCATATCGTATTCAAATTTCAAATTTAAATAATGAGTGGGCTTATTTTGTAACACTGACAAAGGTCTGCAAATCTATTAATGATTTATAACATATTGTACTGAACCTGCTGCAATTAAAAGCTGTATTATTCTACAATTAACAATTTCTTGATGAATAATATTTGCACAAAACTATTATTGTATCTCATTGGTTGTGTATTTTCAGTTTGAAGCTTGGTCACTCTAAGTGTAGATTAAAATGAAAGGTTAACCACGTATATGTTCCGTCAGCAAAATGCTTCAGTGTTCATAGTTCACAGATTTGGACACGCCCCGCTGTAGTATTCCTCTACAAACATTTACACACCCTTTTCTCTGAGCACACCCAATGAAAGACAGGTGAACGAATGTAAAGCTGTTACTGCAACACTACTACAACTGCTACTACTACTGGTATCAGGCGGCAAACTCTGCAACAAGAAAAGATTCAAAGAACACTTGTACCAATATTCCATTAGCTTTCTGCTCTGCTTGGACATAAATTACACTGGTATAAAGTTCTATCTTTATTCATGTACAAAATGATAGTCCCATTTTCATTGCTCTTAATATAAAAGAGGCCACGGCAGCCATATTGCACAAGCATTAATTACCTCCTTACAGCTTATGTAAACACTCACTTGTGGTTGCAATGCAGTCAAAGCCCACAAAGGCATAGAAGCAGGTGGCAGCTCCAGAGAGGACTCCAGTCATGCCGAACGGAGCAAAACCGCCCACGCCAAACTCCTCCTCAACTCTGCACAAGAAGACACACACTTGTGAGAAACGCACAACAACACACAGCCTCCAGTGATACAAGGCTTCATATTGTGCTGCCGAGACACTGACTTGATAGAGCCGCTGCTGTTGGTGTCGTTCCTGAAGCGAATGTAGTCCTCCACAGTTAGACTCCAGTTCGCCGGGTCGCCCTTCACGAAACCAGAGATGATGACAAAACCCAGGACCACCAGATTTATCCCCGTGAAGATCTTGTTCACCAATGCAGACTCACTCACGCCAAACGCAAGAAGGCCTGTTGGAAGAAAGAGAAGCTTTTTGTTATATATATAACTATATTATGGGAAAAAATATTGAAAATAAATATGAAACCATAAAAACATTATACTCTTTGAGCCCTGATTTTGACGCTGCCATACAGAGGACCTTAGGGATACTCTGGAGAAGCAGTAGGATAGCAGCAGCATTACTGGCACCAATGTTAAAGACCCAGTGAAACGTGGGTGGTTCATTCTCCATCACACTCGAACAGCAGCCAGCACTGTCCGATACTACCCCATTTACAACATCACACGCTAAACTGAACACGTTATGTAACTGTAAAGGAGGAGGTGCTAATGTAAATACAGCCATCTTTTCAATTAGCATAACTCTATATGTAAATGTATGGATCCATTACTAACGTGAGACGGAAATGGTCAGATTCAAAGACAAGGAGGAGTGAAGAATATATTTCTCAAGAAAACATTGTTTTCACACCACTTTTTGTTTTTGTTTTCCTGTTACCCCAGGGAATTCCTCAGCATATGGCGTGCCGTCATTCTGTTTGCTTGTCTATTTGCATAAAGCCTTCTGAGCCAAGTGTTACTGAGAAACTGATCTATAAATATGTGTGCAATAAATACTATATAATTAGTTACTTGTGAAATATGCCGCTACTGTCATTTTTAATCACTATGATTATTGCATGCATATGTTTATGGTTATTGATTAGTGTGTTAAAGCAACTACTTCTATTTTTCCCAGATAATTTTATTAGATCATCAGAAAACAATGGCCAAAAATTCCTACATCCCTAACTCAGGCTGCATTGTATAGTGAACCAACATGGAACAAAGTCGACAAATCAAGTAATCATGGAAAATGTTTGACAAGAAACCAGTCTAATGTTTAAAAAGCATTTCAGTGAGCAACAGTATCCACCCAGCATCAACACCTGGAGTTGAGTAATATGGAGTGTGAGGTTGTAAAATTCTTGGTATTTGAAAGTGTCAAGAAGGAAGGTATTTTGTGGTACTGGGGACTGGAGCTAAAGCCAAAAAAAATCGACTTGCTCTCTATAAATGTATTTAAATACATGTTAAAAATAAGGCCATGACAGGAAGTCAAACTGTTGCAACTTTGTAAAACAAATACAATGTTATATAACCCTTCTCTTTTATTATAAATGAAATTGTAGGTTGTAATTTCGCACCTGTCAGCAGCAGGACCAGGATGAGAGCAAACAGGTCGGGGTACTCGGCCAGCACCTGTCCCGGGACCTTCATGGCCATCGAGGCTTTGAAGAACCCGGAGATCTTCTGCTCCACCAGGTTGTCAAAGGTGGAGCTCCACGCCCGCGCCACACTGGCCGTACCTGTAACAAGATCAGGTAATATTCAATACTGGGACAAAGATGTGGTTCAAAAAAGATGTACAGTCTTAGGGATATCCAAATATTACAGTGATATCAGTGTATTAACTTCTTGGAACAATATTTCAATTATGTGAGAAAGGGCTTTAAACATGACAAAGAAGTTATTGAGAGAAGCTACCTTGATCTCAAAAAAGATTTATGACTAAAAGTGTTTAACAGCATTGAAATGCAACAAAGGATCATGGCCTGAGTCTCTTATAATATTAAAAAGAACTGATAAAAGAACAGAAATAAACAGTGTGTGTTCAATTATACAGTTCATACACTTTTTCTGCATCATTTGAATATTGTCATTGAGATAAAAGCAAAAGGCAGAAGCATTAGGTTCATACAAATGCACAAAGGGTGAATGAATGCTCACCTATGACATATGAGAGGATGAGGTTCCACCCTGTGATGAAGGCCCATATCTCTCCCACTGTGACGTAGCTGTACAGATAGGCTGAGCCCGTTTTGGGGACCCGCGCTCCGAACTCCGCGTAGCACAGTCCGGCCAACATGGAGGACAACGCCGCGATGAGGAAACACAGGACTATAGCCGGCCCTGCCTTCTCCCGAGCGACTTCTCCAGCCAGGACGTACACCCCAGCCCCTAATGTCGCCCCCACCCCGAGGGCAATGAGGTCTAACGTGGACAGGCATCGGGCGAACCGGGTCTCTTCGCCGGAACAGTCCAAGACCCGACGTCGGAGTAGAGTCTTACCGAATGCAGACAGCTTGCTCACCATGTTTGCTGTGACTGAGTGGGTTCTGAAGCAGTGTTTTGTTTTTTTAAAGAGATGTGCGTGGGAGGGTGATTGACACGGCTAGGACTGGACGAAGAGAGTGCTGGAGGCAGATGGTGGAGGTAAACTAAGCACCAGTTTGATATCGGCCGCTTTGTCGTGGGCGTTGCAGACTCTGATGAGCAGGAAGTAGCAGCTGTGTGGTCAGAGAGTTTCTTTGCAGCCGGTTAAACCTGCGAAGAAACAACAAAACAAGAGTTCAAACATGGAACGAGATCGCACCTTACAGTTCTTACAAGATTACACATACAAAAATCCTATGAAAACAGTAAAAATAGACTTGCCAGCAAACTATACTGCGTCAGTATATTTCAAGTATAATTTCAAGGGTTTTGGGTATTGGAATAAAAACGAGTTCTTTTGCTTCTAAAATTATATCGTGACCTGAAAAATCACAATTGTTAACCAAATAACCTTGACATGCCTAATTGTTCACAACACTTTCTAGAAACTCAACATCGCTTAACATTTCGGTGCATTATTCATTCGCTCCACTGTCACACGGTGATGGAATGCCACTATTGCAGCTTAAGTAGCACAGTTTCATTGCAAAGACCAATATCACATTGCAGGGTTTAGACAGATTTAGATTTCATGTGAGGCCCAAGCAGCCAGAAACATTCTCAGAAAATCCCCTTGAACAGATCATTCGATTATATTATATAAAAAAGGTTATTTCACTACATGAGCCCATATAAGCATCTGTTACACAACTTCCAGGAATTAAATCTTTTCATCTTTTTCTGCCACAGCGGAGCATAGGAAACCCTAGTCCAAAGAAACGCTTGTTGTACATTTAATTTTCTCGATAAACAAACCTACTGTAGAGCACAGCTGTAAGTCAATTAAAAACACTAGCCTCCCCTCTCCTTCGCGCCATTTTGTGTGTTTTTTTACAGACAGCGAGAAGCCTGGGAACGCCAAAGGCTGCAGGAGAAGATATGGTTTGACTTCTTTGAGCTAATATCAACAAGTGGATGAGGACAAGGAGAACCAGGAGCTCGATAAGATGAACCAGCTGCAGAGAGCCAGCCCTGATATGTAACACGCAGCACGGAATTACACACGAAAAACAAAGCTAACATTTACTCACCGAAAAGTAATGTGAGAGAAAGCAAAGACACTAAATGAAATTCCCAAGTTCAAAAAGCGGTACGTCAGAGCATTCACTATTTCTACTTGAAAAGATGCTCCCTTATGCAAAATAAGGTCAAGTCGCAGAAAAGAATAACTCAAGGGTTAGATTATAATCGTAATATAGTAACATTAAGTAACATAACATTACAAGTAACAACTAGTGGACAGTCTTTTTGCCAGTCCTGTCCAGTCCAGACGATTCTGAAGAAGGCTACAGGAAGTAGTCGAAATATGTAAAGCAGGTAAGCAAACACACAAAAAAGAATAAAAAAAGAATCGCTATTTCTAAGTTTAAAACTGAAGACAGAATGAATCTTTACCAAATAGAGTGACAGGCATTTGTCCAAAAAAAATTTAATATCAAATAATCGCTAATATTATGAATGTTCATTTGAATATATGCAAAATCTGAATACTGAGTATATTCTCTGATTAAAATAACAAACTTGAGTTGTAATCCTTCAAACAAGGGTAAAGTAATATTTCTACATGTCTGCAAGATTATGCTCAAAATATCTTCTGATTATCGTTATCGGGATACTCAAAAAATGTGGGTTATTTTTTAATTGTAAGATTTATTTTCTCAAGTTCACCGGGTTATCCATACTTTCAATACAAATTTTATTCTATAGACTTCACGAACAAGAGCAACAAAAATGCAGAATACAGAGGAGCTGTACAAAAAATCCAGTGTTATGATTTGTCCTGATAGGATTCAATCAACTATAGCATCACAATAGTAATAACAGTGGCATTTCAAATCTGTGGAAAGAAACACTCGCACATAGAGTGTGTGTGAATGAGTGAGTGTGAGTGTTTGTCAGATTAACTGTGTGTTAAATTATCTAATATCCTCACTTTATGGAGGAAATGCTGGACATCTAGTCAGATCCTGGTTTAGACCCTATTTAGATATTATTGTATTTTGAAGGACAGCAATCAGATCAAGTTATGGAGGTGGAAGAATATACTGTCTAATAACAAAACATGGTATGGTCCAAAATATGCCCATCCCTATAGGAAAACTATTAAAACGCTCAAGAAACATGTGATAAAAGTTAAAAAAAAAAAGAGCTTGCACTTTTGCGGCTAATATATTTATAGACTCCACTCACATTTGTGCCGTACTTGAACCTCAATCACGTCAAGTTTTGGATGTGTTGAAAAATAAAGAAATTCAAAATAAGTAAATTCCATTATCACTTTTGGAATAATCCCCAAAAATACTGAGGTATACACTTGTGTCAATATTACAAGAGCTAGATAACTATGTTGAATATTAGCAATGTAACAGGAGAGACATTTAAGTGGTTTTGATCCAAGGATGCTGCAAGAACGTACCAAATGGCCTTTGTATTGTTACTACTAAAGTCACCTTAACAAAAGCTACGCTAGTTTATGCAGAGGTCAAGGCAAAGCTTTCAAATTTCAAGGCCAGTTTTACCTTATCACAAACAATAGCAGAAGAGACCAGATCGAGCTGGATGACAATCAGCTCCAATAGATATGACCGTGAGGGAGAAGAGCAGCTTTTATCCCAAACCAAAATTACCCATGTATTTTCAGTTCACTTGTATTCACTTCCTCGTCTTTACAGCCTTGAATGGAGGAGGAACAGTACTGACATTTTAGGCTTATAAGAATGTAATGTGCACACAGCATACTCACTTTATTGCTTGATAAGAAAAAGCAAAGTTAGTTCTAAACTCAGATATTGACGTCAGTATGGAAAATCTGGACTGGCGGATCTCTATTCACAATCTTGTATAATCGAAAGTTGCCTTCGTTTGATGTCATGAAACAATGGTAAAACAAAAATGTTAATCCTCAAGGTATTTCTAAATTTTAAACATCAGCGTGAGTCCTTCCTAGACCTACGTTTTTCCCTTTCTAAATTTGACACAGCTTTTATGCCAGACGTCCTTTCTCCTTTAACTCACTTATCCAGATTCAGGACAGACACAACAAAAGTTACACTGTCTGTCAACCTGAACTGTAAACTGACTGAACAGTTCATTCGGGATCACTGATAGTAGTTTGTCGCTTCTATTTTATTTACTACAGCCATCTTCCACTTTGATGGAACAACAAAAAAATCTCGTTGTGAACTATGAAACAATTATCATATTGTATTTTTTACAACATTTGAAGAATCTAGAAGAAGTAAAGCAATACACCACACCGTCACATGTCTTAAAGTCTTGATATCTGACTCTGAGGGAGCACTAAGGAGGCGGACTGACATTTCGGGTCAGTCGCAGTTGGCGGCAATGAGAACAAGTGAAACTCAATCCTCCATCCTGCAACACGAACCAGTGGTCACCTGACAGAAGTCTTTAAGGAAGCATTTTTGTCTTCGATTAAACTTTAACGGAACAGAGTTTTACATGCGTGTTTTGGTATGTTTATTTTTTCTTTGTTCACTTCCTCGGTCCTCGTAAATTCAAATAAAGGAAGCAATCTCCAAAGCTTCACAACTTATTTGATGTCCCAAAATAATTTTAGGTCAGCACACGTCGTCTATACGTTTCTTTCTTTGTGCTGGTGCTTTGACAAACTCTCAAAACAATGAAAGCATGTCCGGTGTAGTGTAATTGAGGACTACTACAAACAGTGTCAAACAATGTAGAAAAACACAACTTTAGACGATCAACATCCAAAATAATAAACATAACTACTTCAGAGGCTGAAATGGGTACATAGTGGATATGTGACCTCTCTTGGTGTGGCATTTCCAATCACACCAACAACCAAGATCTGAAGATGCCATTAATGTACAACACATAAAGAGCCATCTACAGTGCTCAAAGTCCTTCAGGGGTTCTGCACAGGCGGCAAGATTAACAACAATTCAAACAAAATCACAAACAATATATGAGCTGTCCCAATACCCAACAACCCCGGAGTAGCTCTAACTCAAAGCAAAGCATCAAATCATTTCTGAAGTGTGGGTTGATGAAAAAGCTTGAGAAGACTACAACATCTCTATGTGAACCACTGATGACAGTTCCCAGCCTTACAATGTTATAAAACTCTAGTCTACCCCTGCCTCTCTTACAGTAAAGGTGGTCTGCTGAAGCTGAGAGTGTGGGCCTCACTGAGCCCTTGTTGGTTCCCTGGCCCACGTCAGACCCTCTGATAATCCCTTCCTTGTGGCTTTCACGAGGTGCCAGCCCGGAGTTGAACTTGGACAGATTTCTGAAGGTGTGTCTCCACACAAGCCCAGTCATGTACAGTAACGCACAACACCCAAACACAAGGGCGCAAATCTAGCAGACATTTTGTGGGAAAGCCTTTATAAGAAACAAGCAGGGTAGTTAGCACTCTTGCCGCACAGCATGAAGGTCAGCGGGTTTGGCGATATGCTGTAGTCTGCTCCGCTCACAGGCAGCAGTAGCAGCACTTCTTCTGCAGCAAGTTCGACTGCTACTGTTGTGGCTGCTACTGCTTTTATTCAGAAGCTCGCCATAAATAACTGTATTAGGCCATAACTTAAGAATTCATTACTGAAAATGATAAAGGCCTTAATATGAAATTAAACAAACTATAAGCTCATTTAATTAAAACACCCAAACTTCTGAAAGTATGTTTAAGCTGTTTTACAGCCATTTCATTGTTTTAAACAATAAAATACATGGGAATATATATATAAAATAGTAATATAACATATATATAATAGTAAGAAAAATGACAATTATGTATGTATTCCTACAATGTTTGTGGCAATGTTTCTTTTTATGATTTTACATTCAAATTGAATTTGGAGAATTTTTCAACATCCTAATCAATGAGCTTACACAATGAGCTCTTATTCAAACTTTCGAACTTGGATTAGCGTTTTGTCCCTTTATCCATGAGGCCTATCAATGCCAGGCCAAAATTGCTCCATTTACAACAGGCTGCTGCAGGATAATGGTGCAGTTACCTGAATTAGCGTTGCTCCAACAGCAGCCATGGAGCTAAGAGGCTTATGGGGAGAAGGAAGAAACCTGCTAACCCCATTACGGCCTGTAGCAGCTGCTTGCTTCATCCATATAAACAACGCATGGCTTTGTTGTTGTGGCTCCCACTGATGTCAGCAAGTTAAGACAACTGCTGTTACACACTAGGACATTATATAATTTAAGCATTTGAGTAGAAGTTAATAAGATGCAATTTTGGCACCTGAGATCAAGGCCGGGCGACAAAAAACAAACATTTTTTCTTCATATCGATCAATGATCATTTTCAATTGGAATTTATTTTGTCTAATTAAAAACACATAGAAATGTTAATGAACATTAATTTCCTGAACATAAACAATACGGACTTTTAATCACTGCCAATTAATACAAAATATGCTGCTCCAAACCACATACTTTTGCAGACAGAAGATTGGCTGTGGAGCTCTTAATTAAAAAGACCAAAGTATAATATAACTGACGACTGCTAATAGTTGGCATCATTAAACAGCATATATTTTGTATTCTCACATAGGCTTAAATTACTAAACTTGAACTTAATCTACTCCGATTTAAACTGTTGGAAATATGTGCTCAAGTTCAAATAACTTTGCACCACTCACGCCAAAACTGACAACGCACAACACGCTGAACTTTATCTAAAAGTTGTAAATTCTAGGCTTACATAATGCGTGAAAGGCCCTCTGAGTGTCTCACTGGCGATTGGTTGGAGACCTTTGAAAGTGTGTGCGTGTAAGTGGTGATAAATGCATTTGGACTGAACCGGACGACCCTCACTACCTGGACACCTGCCAGAAGCCCCCACTGTGAACAAGAATGTCAAATAAAATCTACTCTTTCTCCCACGGACAACTCCAGGCTAAAGAAACTGAGAGACAAGAAGCAAGGAAACACCTATAACCAGTTGGACAAGAGCAAATTTAAGCACATGAGCTAATTTGAGTTGAATTGAAAAATGTTGCCGCTGAGTTGGGACACATAGTTGACAAACCAAAAAAGCCATGAGACAGGCTGCTGTATTGGTTTACCTGACATGGAAAAGACATTAATATTAATCAGGAAGCAACATTATGCATTTGGTTTGTGATATTCTCTTATAATAATGTCAGACTATAATAACTAGGCCTATATTTGCGTTGCATTAATGTTGAGAAATATAACTGTAAGTTGCAATAATAGTTACTGTATTATTTATTTTTAATGAATGATTCTCACAACAGGCGTTTACTTTTTCTCTGCACTGACCGTCTCTACTTACATTAAGGCAATGTTTTGAATTCATACAGACTAAGATGCATTGCTGGCGTTAAAGTAATAGCTCGACTACAAAGGGTTAAATTTCAGACAGTTCAAACGTGGCAGCATTGACCACCTGCTCAAACACTTCTTCAGAACCCTTTACAACCCGTTTACAACCAATGGCATGCAGCTTCAACTACTACCATCTATATATACAATCTCTTTAGTGCTGTCTACAAAATTACAATACATTTCTGCCATTAGTTGAAAACGAGAGGTTAAAATGCCGGCTGATGCAACCACACACTCGTGCAGTAACTGAGACAGACACACTGCCAGATCAGCGCACACCACCTGGGAACAGAAGAAGTGACTCGCAGCGATGGCACGGCATTTAGCCCGCGTGTTGCCAATTAACTACAGCAAGCCTACAGTGGGCTCAAAATAACCTTACTTACTCTCAGCTGGGTGTCAGTCTTGTTGGATGATGCTCAAGTGTCCATCATCAGACCCGTGTCCTACCGCCCGCTGGCACAGAGACGGTCTTACGCACGACGTGGCTGGCCAGATCTCGCGTAACGATGCCTTTGTAGTCTTCGGCAATGTTGCAATGTGCCCGTTGCACAGTCTATTGATTGATGCAAGAGTAACAGCAGTACGCCTACTATACAGCCAAACCACATACATATCCGTAAAATGACTACCTGGGTGAGTTAATGTTGCGTCAGATTTTCGAGTTAGAGCGCATACATTGATTGTTGTGGTACTACTAGCATGGCCGCGTGTTGATATTTGTGTATTAAGCACAGCCCACATGGAGCTATGCAGCGTTGTTACATGTAATACACGGATAATATCATGCCAAATCGGCGGGATCACTTTGTTAACGTAGCATCATTATAAAAATCGTGTAAATCCTGTGTTTTTTTGGCGTCACTGAACGTAGCATCAGGGCAGCCCCACGCCTTTCGCAGCGTTTCCAAGGAAATTTCCTGTTGGTATTTCAAGCTAACATCGCCGGTATAGTATCAATAATGAATGAAATCGTAACGGAAAGTCGTAGTTTTACTCGCAAAACATGTTTAAAACGAAATAACAAAATGGTAGAGATGATCAAAAAAAGGCGGCATCAGCTCGTATCCCGCTCAAATAACAAACTCCACATCGCCGTAACTCTCTAAAACCTTATTTCACGACACAAATCAATTAAAATAACACAAAGTTACATACATTGGTGCCATTGGATTTCTCAAAATGAGCCCACTGCTGTTACGATAAGACACGAGGGGATATTGCATCAGTTTACTTACTCTCGGCTAGTAGTTTTACGCTTCATCCACAAATATAACAACGTGGACTCCATTTCAAAACTGTCATATTATGGATCAAGTGTGAGTTGTCTTACCTTTAAGTGTTGTCGTGTTTACTCTTGTTTTGAGGGCAGCAATGTCAGAAAAGGACGAAGATGTACAATGCGATGTTCTGATGAAATATCCCGCTCTGCCGTGCGCGTTGTGTGCTTTTAATCCACCGGAGGGGCGTGTAAACAAAGCAACGTGACGCACTCGGAACTGATAGGCGTGTCTTTCCTATCATGAATGAATTTTCTTACCGAAGATTTTCATATTTTCTTCATCATACACCGATGTATATCCAAAATACAATCGTTTAAGTTAGATTTGTTTTTGTTTGATATCAAAAATCGATCAATTGTGAAGATTATCCGTGCGTAAAAGTCACGGTTTTGGAATGCGCGTACAGTGAGTGTTCTTGCCGTAGTAGGAACGCCGTATATGGAAAGTGCTCAGCCTAAGCCTCGCCCCTCGTTGATGCTATGGATAGGCACGGCACCAGACTGTACCGGTCAGAGTCGCTTTTGTATTTGAGATAAAAGAAAAGGAGGGAAATCCGAAGTAATGCTTTCATGTGGACTATCGTTTAGGTTGGCGCAATAACCTGCAAAAGGAAAATACACATCTTTTTAAAAGCCCGTGCATATCAAAACTAGTCAAATATAAACTTTGTATAAACTTGAAGAATAATGCAATAGTTTATTGTTCCCACGTTTGAGTTGTATCATCAAATGAAATATGGGGTCATTTGATGATGCAACTTTACATCAAGGATAGTCAAACCACAGTCTATCTTTTTTTTTTTTTTTTAATGTACAATACATTATTGTAATAATATAGAGTCAACTCATCATCTATTATTCCGATGACTAACCATGTTGCAATGTAAATATAATTTCCATTATTACATTTCAAGTTTTATTACATTGCAACCCATGTTTGAGTTGAATCATTGCAAGATCTACATTGCTTAAAAATAGTCAAATCATGGCCTTTTTTTATTTGGGCGTACTGGTACATTATTGTAACAATACAGAGTCTCTCATCTATTATACCTATGACGTACTACTAACAACTATGCAATGTAACAATCATTTCCATTATTACATAATCTGTATAAAGTAGTAGTTGTACATTAGACTGAACAGGAGGGATACTCTTGAAACTTTGAAAAGAATTGTCTTTGGGCACAAACAATAGCTTGCCATTGTGCATCAGCCTATGGTCTATATATCGGCCTATTTGTGTTGACTTACTGTCAGGGTAAGTTACAGAACCTATAGCTGGTTTGCAAATCTTGGTATTGATAACATGACTTTTGCTTTGCAGCTGAAGCTGTGATTTATTAGAGTTTCAAGGTAATTTGTGTGTAATGTAATTCTTCTTCTGCATCTTTAAATGTAGGCCTCTATCAAGCTGGGATGTTGTAAGGGTTATGAAAGAGTCACTTCTGATATCATCATACAGCACTTTCTGGAAAAAAGAGGAGAGGGAGTACAGAACATGTCAAGATAAACTAATTAGTAATAGAATTTAATCATTGGCCATTCTGGGTAAATTTTGAAAGTTGTGTAGCCAGAATAACATGTGACATGTTTTTCTGGGTGCTCTCCGTCAGCACATTATGGGTTCTCCTGTCTCAAGATCAAACAAAGGGCCCTTGAGTGTACTATGGTCGTCCACTGGTCTAGTACGTTTTTTTGACAGACATCAGTTGGAGAACGACGATATACAAAGGACAGCACCTCACAATATTTGATATACCATAAAAAGTCTGTGGAAGATTTGAAGAAGTCCATTGGTCAATACATGTCAGGTAAACCTGTCTCTTTGAAATGACTTTCCTGGAAGACTAAATGGAAAGTCTCAAGAATTCTTGAGACTCTTTCAATTTCACCCTCAAATACATTATGATAAATCTGTTTATACTGTATGCTTCAAGTTCCAGTGTTTTTAACATTTTAGGCCTGATGCTTATACACAGAGATGAGAAGGTCTTAAGTCACCCAGACACTTGCTCAGCTAATGGTACTTCACAGTTGTCCTGGTTTGGGCCCAGTTTAAGTCTTAATGTAGATTTATTTTTGTCCTGTTTTAGACCTGGTCTAATAGTCCTGCTTACGTTTTGGGTTAGGTTCCAGTTTAATCCCAGATTTGATGTGGTAATTGTGCAAGTGTGAATGCACCATAAGATGGTGAACCCATGTAGACTTAGCATCTGATTTATGATTTAGTGTTTGTATAATTTGACAAAGAATACATTATATATACATTATACATTATTACATATGTACAAATGTACAACTTCTAGTATTTCCAAATAATATTAAAACAAATAATATCTATAGGTGCAAGCAACAGTTGTTCATATAATTTGATATTGTAGAGCTTTTGTGAGATTTACAGTGGAAGGAGTAGATGCACTTTTACTCCAGAGAACTATTCCTTTAAAATGATGCTTAAAATATCGTATAATGTCAGAATAACAGTGCCGCTTAAACTTTTCACACTAAGTACCAACAAAGAAAAGATTTGACTTTCTGAGTACCACCAGATCTAAATCAAGTATGTAACAGAATAAAAGTGCACTACATCATTTCCACTGTACTGTTATCCAAAATGGGCCAAAAAAGTACATTAAGCAAAGCCGTATATTGAAGAGCTGTCCAGGTACCACCTGAAGGAGTCCGCTCACCATCAGTGGTACACATACCACAGTTTGAGAAACACTGCTCTAGAAAGTACAGTCTTGTGAAAAAGTTATAAAGTAAATGTAATTGAATACCCACCTGAATAAACCTGGCCATGCAGGCACCTTGATTGTTATTCAAGTCAGAGGGCCTATAACTCAAACATAAATGTATTTGTGACTCTTGTTCCCATGTGTTGCTCCCTGGTCTCATCTCGCTCTCATCAGCCTCACCTTTTGTCCTTGTCTGTTCATTCTGCTGTGTCCATTTACTTCCACTTTATCAAACGCAGCACACTGGTGTCTGCTCTAACACAACAGGCTGGGTAGGGAACCCCTTGACCAAGTGCTATCACAACAACAGTTAATCTCCCCGTCTGTCCTCTTTCATTAGCTCTGACTCAAACTCAACTTCAAAGAGCTGCTTTTGTAGGTCAGTGCTCCAGACTGGGTCAAAGGGGGACACGTTCTTTTCATAATTCAAGCATATTTTGAAATTTTAAAGGCATGTTCGAATACTCAGATGTCGCTTGGTTAAGGGTAACTGCTCTGTAGAGGCTATTATATATATTAAGGATGCTCTATGTAACATTCTTGGTGGAAGAGCTGCAACTTGCTTGTGCCCACAGAGATGTCACTGCTTGAAATGTTTCACAGTATGGAATTAAACATAGCATTTATTTAATTATGTTTTATTGCTCAGATGGAAATGGCAAAGTTCAAGAAAAATTCTGCAGTGCCTCTTTAAAGATATTTTAATAAAGAAGACTCACTAAAATAAAATAAAAAATCCAATCAATTTAATTTTGATATAGCTATACATTTATAAAGAAAAGTTTTGAGGATAATCTAACTTATAGGACTGATTATGCGTAAAAATAAACACTGCAATAGTACATGATTATCTACTTAACTGTTATAAACCCGCATTTCCAGAACAGCAACAAAAGATTTAGCATTTAGCAAAGGATTTAACATTTGAAAACAAGACCCAGTGTTAACACCTCGCTTTCCTTCTTTACACACCAGGCGCCTATTCAGAAATTATTCACCAACATGTCAGTGCTATAGGAGCATATAGACTACATTTACATTAATGTGATGTAACGTGAAATCAGTTTTTCATTACGTCCAAACCAATGCATATTTGTTCTTTTAAAACTGAGCTGAACAGCAGGTCATAACTCTGGTGGAATTTTCCGTGACTGTCAGACTGCATAAATCTGACCTGAAACTTGGCCTGTTGGCATCACCTGCTTGTCTTCTTGTACATGTGGAGAAAGGGTTAATTTTAAACTAGGGAATCAACGTTTCAGTTTTATGCAGCTGAAACCTGGAACAGTCTCCTGAAGATGTGAGACAGGCCTCTACTTTGACAATGTTTAAATCCAGGCTCCAAACGGTTCTGTTTAGCTGTGCACATGACTGAAAGGTTTTTATTCTGCCTCTTCTCTTTTAATGTTCATTTTATGCTGATTATTTATGATTATTTATTTTTTGATTTGTTGTATTGTGATTTTAATGTTTTTCTCATTCTGTAAAGCACTTTGAATTATTTTGTGTACGAATTGTGCTATACAAATAAACTTTTCTTGCCTTGCCTTTAGACTGTGGTATTCCAGGCAAACCGATAACATCTTGGTAGAGGTTTTATTTTACTATTCATCCAGTTTTTGTGCAATATTTGAACCTGAACCAGAACATTTACAGGCACACGTGAGCACATTTCTAATGGACTGTTCTGCCAATGTCGCCCTGCTATCAAAATAAAATTATATTGCCTTCCCCTTGCCTTGAATGTTAATTACAAAAAATAAATAAATAAATCTGTTGAATGAGAGAGCGGTTTCTTCCAGTGTCGACTCACAAATCCAGACAGGAGGCAGCAGGCAGCAGG
>KN483583.1:14540-36740 GCA_000787095.1 Periophthalmodon schlosseri | reverse complement strand
GGTTCCCTTCAAGGGTATTGTGCAGTTGAGATGGTTAGTCTTCAAAGCACTGAGCTTTTCCGGATCTGTCTCAACTCCACGCTCAGAGACAACATTCCTCAAGTACCGCACAGACGATTGGAAGAACTTGCATTTTTCTGTAGATAGCTTGAGACCATACTCCTGTAACCGGTTCAGAACTCATAGCAACCATTGTTCATGTTCTTCTATACTCTCTGAAAAGATGATGAGATTGTCCAGAAATACAAGACCTTCTTTTAAGTTAAAATTTCCAATACATCTCTCCATCAGTCTTTGAAACGTACTTGGCGCATTCGTCACACCTTGAGGCATACGATTAAATTCCCAAAGTCTGAGGGGTGTCACAAATGCAGTTTTGGGCTTATCATCTTCATTCACTTAAATTTGCCAATACCCAGACTTTAGGTCAAGACTCGAGCACCATCTTGAACCAGTTAAAGCTGAAAAGACTTCCTCCACATTTGGAAGGGTGTATGCATCTTTAATAGTCTGTTGACTGAGCTTCTATGCAGTCTATGCAGAATCGAATATCACCATTTTTCTTCTGTACCACAACAATTGGTGGCTGCTGCACCCAACAACAACTCATTGAACTCAGATGGGGGCGTTGATTTCTTTTTTAATAATTGTTTATTTACTTCTGATTCAAGGGCTCCCCCTCTCTGACAGCCAGATTTAACGAGACTTGTAACCATTGTAAATATGATTAAGGCAGCTCTCCAGCATCCTGAAATATATCCATAAACTTTGCAAAATGATTAAAATACATAATGGCATTGACAGTGCACTATTACTGATGTAATAATTTGTATACATTTAATTTAATAATAAACAGCAGTGTTCCTTGAACTTAGGTTACATTATGTAATTGCGCAATATTAAACCACGCAGAACCAAAGATGGCGCAACATATTGCTAATAGCGCTCATTAAAATACATTGAAAACATGCTACATTGAACCTAATGCTAAGCTAACCATTGTTAGCGCCTAGTCAGCATAAACAAACGTTTGTTTAAGCTAGTGATGACTGTTTTTAGCAAGTCACTTGCATCAAAGGCAATGGCTCAATTTGATCCCACACAACATCTATAAAGGTTGGCAAGAAAACAGTTTAGAGAAGGTATTTAAATAAGTACCGACCTGCTGCAGCCCTTCACAGTGCTACACCCATTGCCTGCCAGACGGACTGCCGCACCATGATTAAAGCCTTTAGTCAACGTGACTCACATGCATCATGTGACTTCAGAGCTGCCGTGAGAGGGCCTGAAATACCACGAGAACTCAAGAGCAGCTCAGACAGCAGAGTATAATACAGAGGAATAATACATTTAGTTTTAGTTAGTTTTCCGCTATTTGCAGGGGTTACACTAGGCTAAAGGAAGGAATACAAGTGAGAGGCTTCACATTCAGTGTCCCTAATTCTGACAATGCATTTCATTTGACGCAAGTTGGTAAATGCCAGTTTGATAATGCACGACTATTTGCAGTGCTTAATTTTACAGTACCTCCCCAGTCTGTGGCAAATATAAAAGGCAGCACAGATGTTCTAAAACAGAGAGGAAAATGGCAACGTTAACTCCAATGTTAGTGTTGCATCATTATATGACGGTTGGGGACAGTACCTCTGGACTGGCAGACCTGGGTGGTAGTCCCTCTGTGTAAGAAGGGGGACCTGAGGGTGGGTTCCAACTACAGGGGAATCACACTCCTCAGCTTCCCTGGTGAGGTCTATTCCAGGGTACTGGAGAGGAGAATCCGACCGATAGTCGAACCTCGGATTCAGAAGGAGCAGTGTGGTTTTCGTCCCGGTCGCAGAATACTGGACCAGCTCTATACTCTCCAACTGGTGCTCGAGGGTTGGAGTTTGCTGGGAGCGTAAAGAAAGCAGAGTAAATCTAGGAACTGCATGCATAATGTGTTTGAAAGGTGTAGCATCTCATCTGTGCGCATGGGTAAGGTGCGCTCTGGCACGTTCCTGTGGAGCATTACAGATCAGACTTTGTTTAGTGTTGTTATCTGGCAGACTATACTTCAGACAGCGATAACTGTGCTGCCCATTGCTAAACCCAAATGTTATCTTCTGATTGACACCTAATTTGACAATCAACGTTGGTTTTGCGAATCACTGAAGCCCCAGATTGCAGAATGTTTACGTCACACTGTAATATCAGCAAGTTACTATGCATTACGCATTACTGATTATTTACGCTAACAGCCAATGAGCAGCTGAACAAGACTATATATAGTTTGGAAAGCTTTACTGAACACAGGTAGAGTACAGTGTAGAGACGCAGCTCCACTCCGTGCGTAAATCCTGCATCATTGTGCGTTGTTTACTGTTTTTGTGTGATGATTATGGATATGTATATAATATAATATTACTTCAACCCCCTTCTCAATTTTGTACTTTCTTGTTACTAATGTGTTTGTGTTTTTCCTTAGGTCAACGTCACCCATGTGCCTATCAGATGCACTCATCGGCTATTACAAGGTTTTGCAAAAAACAAAGAAATGGTAGAAGACATTTTTCTACAATTTTGTGGACATTGCCATTGTGAATGTCTTCATTCTCTGTCTAAAGGACACTGTAGATCAAAGCGTAAAATCCCTATATTCACCAAAAGGCCTTTAGTGAAACTCTTGTCTTGGAGCTGGCAGAGGCAGGAGCCATCAGAACACAGCAGGAAGAAGGAAGCAGGGAGAAGCATCATCATCTTCTGTACATCAACCTGGGCGGTGACAAGACACAAAGCAGGTTGGAGTTCAGGAAGTGACATGCCAAAACTCCATTTAAATGTTTAACCCGCAATATACCCCTGTGCTTCCAGTAACAAACAGACTGCTATAATGACTGGCACACAGAAGACAAGTTATAATCATGTACAGTGTGTTTTCAGTTTGCAGTGTGTGTTTGTTCACTGTTTGCTGTGTGTGGAGTTTGTAAATATATATTTATTTTGACCCATACCACTCCTTTTGACTATATTTTATATACAATTATACATTTTATATTATGTTTTGATATGCTATATAAATGTAGACTTGACGGCGCCACCTAGAAGTTGACCCCTATGGGAGGGGAGCCTGGAGCACTATGAGACAAGCCTAAAAATGAATTGAAGCACTGCCTTGTGACGGACAGGAAGTCAGCCATATTGGATTGAAAATTCGCCACATTTTTTGCCATATGTTTTCAAAAAGTATTTAGTCCCAGGTTTTTGGTCCAAATGAGCTCAGGTTTCACATGCCACATCTACACCCATGGGTTTTCATACCGTATCCATGTTTTCGGGAAATTCCACACCGCCGAAAAACTATGTCCTCTCACGACCATGGACACTGGCATACACAGCTCAAATTCATGTCACAGATGCGCCATCCAAGCAAAATTAACATTATAGCGCCCCCTACCATAGATGTGAAACGTCAACATTATCCGATTCCTACGAAATTTGGGTAATAAATTGGATGCATGACACTGAGCAAAATATTATGTTATGGACATTTCTCATGGTTGACCACCAGGGGCGCAAAGACTCAAAAAAAAAAAATCATTGAAAAATGTCTGGCACGCAAGGGCATTGGTGTACACAGCTCAAATTCATCCAGGCGTGAATGGAAGGCATTATTAATTCAAATCAAAATTAACACTATAGCACCCCCTACCATAGACGTGAAATGTCAACATTATATTATGGACATGGGTCATTTCTCACGGTTGGCTACCAGGGGCGCAAAGACTCCAAAAAAAATCATTGAAAAATGTGTAGCATGCACGAACATTGGTCTACACAGCTCAAATTCACATCACACACGCGTCATTTGGCCATGAAAGTAATGGACTACAAAAGTCTCATTAAAATGAACACTATAGCGCCCCCTACCATAGACGTGAAAGACACAACATTATCCAGCGTGAAACTTGGGGAAATAATTGTACGCCTCAGAACATGCAAAAAGGTAAATTACACCATAGCTGTATTATGCATGAGGTTGCTGGTTCAATGGGTATAATGCGATGACCACACCGCACTATAGAAACCATGTCAACCCCTATGGGAGTGGGGACGGGCAAATTTTGGAGTGGGCAAATGAAATTCAAAACTGTAATAGAGCTCCATGAGACAAGTTAAAAATTGAATGGACACACTGTTCTGTGACAAACAGGAAGTCGGCCATATTGGATTGAAATTCCCACGCCACTTTGACATACGTGTATATGAAACCTATCTACTTCTAGGTTTCTCATCCAAATGAGCTCAAACTCCACATGCCACATCTACAGATGTTGATTATCAATAATCATCTGCGTTTTGGAGATATTCATTATGTTTTTTGTGTAGCTTGCCGTCATATAAGGACTTCATTATTACTGGATTGACATTCCCACACCAGTTTAACATACTTGTATATGAAACCTATCTAGTCCTAGGGTTTTCATCCAAAAGAGCTCAAACTCCACATGCCACATCTACAGATGTTGATTGTCAACAATCATCCACGTTTTGGAGATATTCATTTCCGTTTTTGTATAGCTTGGCGTCAAAAAATGACTTCATTATTATTGGATTGACATTCCCACGCCAGTTTGACATACGTGTATCTTAAAATTATCTAGTCCTACGTTTTTCATCCAAATTAGCTCAAACTCCACATACCACATCTACAGATGTTGATTATCAAGAATCATCCATGTTTTGGAGATATTCCTTACGGTTTGTGTGTAGCTCGCCGTCAAAAATGACTTCATTATTATTGGATTGACATTCCCATGCCAGTTTGACATACAGGTATATGTAACCCATCTAGTCCTAGGTTTTTCATCCAAATGAGCTCAAACTCCACATACCACATCTACAGATATTGATAATCCATAATCATCCATATTTTGGAGATATTCATTACGGTTTTTGTGTAGCACGCTGTCAAAATATGACTTCATTTCCTGTGTCTTTGATTCCCGTTCACAGCCACATGGATCAGCCTAAAGAGCTCAAATTTTAACCGCTGATGCAGAATACAACTTTGAATACAACAGAGTAATGAGTATGTGACCAGTAGCCTCTATAGCTCCCCCTAGATCCTATGATGGACAGGAAGTCGGCCATATTGAATTGAAATTCCCACGCCACTTTGACATACATGCATATGTAACCTATCTACTCCTAGGTTTTTCATACAAATTAGCTCAAACTCCACATGCCACATCTATAGATGGTGATAATCCATAATCATCCACGTTTTGGAGATATTCATTACGGTTTTTGTGTAGGTCACGGTCAAAAAATTACTTCATTTTTGGATTGACATTCACACGCGAGTTTGACATACGTGTATATGAAACCTATCTAGTCCTATGTTTTTCATCCAAATTAGCTCAAACTCTACATGCCACATCTACAGATGGTGAAAATCCATAATCATCCATGTTCTGGAGATATTCCTTATGGTTTTTGTGTAGCACGTTATCAAAATATTAATTCATTTCCTGTTTCTTTGATACCTACCCACGCCCAAATGCATCAGCTTAAAGAGTAGCCTCTATAGCACCCTCTATAGTACACGTAAAATACACAGCATTATCCGATTGGTATGAAACTTGGGGAGGTAATTGTAGGCCTCAAAACGTGCAAAATTGTCAATTACACCATACCTGTATTATGCACGAGGTTGTCGGTTCAAAGCCACGGATCCCCCTGGTATAGAGCCATGGCCACACTGCCACGTTAACATTGTACTTTGTTTCTTCTCAAAAGAACTGATTGCATTTTGGACCCACTGAACATCAACAAAAAGTCTCACATCCACACAAACTATGATACTATGGCCATCGCATTCATGCCCCACCTAATGTGACTCAACAGCGCCGCCTACAGTTGGACCCTATAGGAGAGGAGACAGGCAAATGTTGGCGTATGCTGACGAAATTCAAAATGTTGATAGAGCTCCATGAGACAAGCTAAAAAGTGAATGGGTGCACTGTCCTATGATGAAGAGGAAGTTGGCCATATTGGGTTGAATTTCCCATGCCACTCTTACATACGTGTATATGAAACCTATCTAGTCCTAACTAGCCCTAACTTAAACAGTTCCAAAACAGAAGTCCTCCTAATAGGCACCCCATCCACACTCTCCAAATCTAACAGCTTTTCAATCAGCATCAACAACTCAACTGTCCATCCTTCCCCTCAGGTCAAGAGTCTGGGTGTCATCCTCGACAGTACACTTTCCTTTCACTCACACATCAATAATGTCACCCGGTCTGCATATTTCCACTTACGCAATATCTCTCGTCTTTGCCCCTCCCTCATTCCTCACACCACTGCCATTCTAGTCCACAGCCTCGTAACTTCCCGCATCGATTACTGTAACTCTCTTCTCTTCGGTCTCCCCAATAAATCCCTCCAGAAACTACAGCTCCTTCAGAACTCTGCAGCCCGGGTCATAACACGGACCCCCACTATCCACCACATCACCCCCGTCCTACAACAACTCCACTGGCTCCCCATAAAACAGAGAATTAACTTCAAAATACTAATTACCACCTTCAAAGCAATACATAACCTAGCCCCTTCATACATATCTGACCTCCTCCACACTGCTGCTCCTGCCCGCACTCTCCGCTCCTCCTCCTCTCTCCAGCTCACTGTACCCTCTGCCCGACTCGTGACCATGGGGAACAGGGCTTTCAGCCGCTCTGCCCCCCAGCTTTGGAATTCTCTCCCTCCTGATCTCCGCAACTTAGACTCTCTTCCACTCTTCAAATCCAGACTCAAAACTCACCTGTTCAGACTGTCCTACCTCTTATAACCAATCACACATCTTTTATCAATCAGTTTTTTGTTATGTTTTTATTGTATTTATATGTTTTATCTTATTTTATCTTGTTCAGTGTCCTTGGGTGCTTTGAAAGGCGCTTATAAATAAAATGCATTATTACGTTTTTCATCCAAATGAGCTCAAACTCCACATACCACAGCTACAGATGTTGATTATCAAGAATCATCCACGTTTTGGAGATATTCATTATGGTTTTTCTGTAGCTCGCCGTCAAAAAATAACTTCATTATTGGATTGACATTCCCACGCCAGTTTGACGTACATGTACATGTAGTCCTAGGTTTTTCATCCAAATGAGCTCAAACACACACCACATACCACATCTACAGATGTTGATAATCAATAATTATCCACATTTTGGATATATTCGTTATGGTTTCTGTGTAGCACACTGTCAAAACATTAATTTATTTCCTGTTTCTTTGATTCCCACTCACAGCCACATGCATCAGCTTAAAGAGCTACAACTTTAAACACTGATGTAGAATAACACTTTAAATAGAGCTGAGTAATGAGCACGTGGCCAGTGCCCTCTATAGTGCCCCCTATAGTACACATAAAACATCCAACATTGCTAGAATAACACGAAACTTGGCGGATACATTACAAACCTCTGAACGTGCAAAAGAGTCAAAGACACCATAGCTGTATTATGCACGAGGTTCCTGGTTCAAAGCCACGGACGCCACCGGTATAATGCAATGACCCCACCACGCTATAGAAACGGTGTGAAGGGTGGTGCATAGCGGCCGGGCGGTGGTCCAGCGGGGAGAATGCGGCGCGGAGGTCGCTAACCCCCGGTGGTTGCGTGGGGGGGGCGGGTGCGCCGGGGCAAGGGCCATCATCACCGCTTGTGGCTTTAATTTATCTTAATCTTATTGAGATGCGCCTTTTTGTCAGCATCCTACAGGCTGAATAAATCTGATATCTTGTGGTGAAATACAGAAAAGAGAAACACAAAATGAGCCAGGAATCCCAAACCTTATGGGACTCATCTGCTCTCACTTCAGTTTATATATGGTCTTATAGCGTCATCCATTGGATGTTTTGTGTAACTGCAGTGTTATGTAGCCTACATGGTTAGATTGGCAACATACTTACAGTGGGGCAAATAAGTATTTAGTCAGCCACCAATTGTACAAGTTCTCCCACTTAAAAAGATGAGAAAGGCCTGTAATTTTCATCATAGGTACACTTCAACTACGAGAGACAGAATGGGGGGAAAGAATCCAGGAAATCACATTGTAGGATTTTTTATTAATTAACTGGTAAATTCCTCTGTAAAAGAAGTGTATGGTCACCTACAAATGAGCAAGATTTCTGACTCTCACAGACCTGTAACGTCTTCTTTAAGAGGCTCTTCTGTCCTCCACTCGTTACCTGTATTAATGGCACCTGTTTGACGTTGTGAACAGGTGTCTTTTATATTGATAATAAGTTCAAACAGTCAGACTCCAAACTCCACTACGACCAAGCCCAAAGAGCTGTCAAAGGACACCACAAACAAAATTGTAGACATGCACCAGGCTGGGAAGACTGAATCTGCAATAGGTAAGCAGCTTGGTGTGAAGAAATTAACTGTGGGAGCAATTATTAGGAAGACATACAAGACCATTGATAATCTCCCTCTATCTGGGGCTCCACACAAGATTTCACCCCATGGCGTCAAAATGATTTCAAGAACGATGAGCAAAAATCCCAGAACCACACGGGGGGACCTAGTGAATGACCTGCAGAGAGCTGGGACCAAAGTAACAAAGGCTACCATCAGTAACACACTATGCCGCCAGGGACTCAAATCAGTGCAGTGCCAGATGTGTCCCCCTGCTTAAGCCAGTACATGTCCAGGCCCGTCTGAGGTTTGCTAGAGGGGATTTGGATAATCCAGAAGAGGATTGGGAGAATGTCATATGGTCAGATGAAAACAAAATAGAACTTTTTGGTAAAAACTCAACTTGTCGTGTTTGGAGGAAAAAGAATGCTGAGTTACTTCCAAAGAACACCAAAGCTACTGTGAAGCATGGGGGTGGAAACATCATGCTTTGAGGCGGTTTTTCTGCAAAGGGACCAGGACGACTGATCCGTGTTCAGCTGCAAATTTCCACCTTTGTCTTATTTATTTATCTTCTACTTTCTTCTGATAAACTACAAGTACTTTGTAGCCACATATATAGTACATGTTGACAGTTACGTTTAAAAAAACATACAAACATTGAACACTAAATAAGATGACAACATTCATAATATGATCCTTAAAAACATTCCCTTTATTAATATCATCCTTAAAAACTGCCTTTTATTTTTTATTATTATTATTATTAATTTTCTTTTTACAAATGCTTTCCTCATAAGCTTAAAAAACAAGACAAATACAAACTTATAATAACTAATATTATTAAGACAAACACCATGACAACACCAACATACTTAATAAAGACACATGTGCTTGCCCTTCATTTCTGAACTCCTCCTGGTACAAGCACAGCTCATATCTCAGTTCAAACACTACTGCTCTCACAATATTACAGTTCACAAATAACAATTATATAAAAATGGACATGGCTTATAATAAACATCAAATAATGTTAACAGATTTATATGGACACCACTGTTGTACATTACACACTATGTCCCGGGGGTCTAGTGCGGCCCTCACAGCAATTTCTGTTGGACCTCACCTTATCTTTTATAAACTTATTACACTGAATAGTAACCCCAAAAGTACAGTAAATAACAAATCTGTACTTAGGAATACACTCTAATGTCACTGAAATCACATACAGTTTCAGGCTCTTTGGAGATGACCCGGCTAGATGGTCTTTGACTGCATTCACATGGAAACATGGCTAATAAGTTATTGTGTTCTCTGGTGATGGCTGCTGGGCCAAACTCAAAGCTGTAATGACTCTGATTACATAAGAATGGTACAAATAGCCCAGTGAAAACTCAACCCCACAACCCCAAGTCTTTCTCATTCAACAGCTATTTTCACGTCAAGACTTCAGCTCTGCACTATACACAGATCATAATAATTGTATCAAATCCAACTATAAGAAAAATACTAATAAGTAAATATCAGAACAAAGTAGCTTGTTCTAATGACTAATGGTATACTGCATTCTTTATTAATACACAAATATTTTCAGATTCAAATATCTCATTCAATTGTATCAAATGTAATCCTCTGAGAAAATTTAGTTTTCTTTAAACCAAAAAATAGACTAAATAAATGCATATTTTCATTTTGGTTGAGTTTATAGCACAGATAAACTTTGAGCACACTTGCTCCCTCTCCTTGTTTTCATGCAAATGTTGCTCTTTTGGCTGTAATCTTCCACAGTATGACATATCAGTTTGTATGCAGAAAGTATGGTTTTAATTTTCATAGAATTATGCAGGTTACATACTATGGCATTACATAACTAATAAATCATCAATAAATCATCACTCCTTATAAACAATGACAGAAGACAAACCACAACACTCCTGAAGCTGTACAATATTTAATATTTCAAATGCTTACAAGTAAGTAACAATGATGAAAACGTACTGAAGTACAAGTATTATTGCCAAATAAGTCAAAAGTATGCTACATTTGTTTAGTACCATTTTAGATTAATCTTTTTTGCAACACTTAATTGCACTTAATTAATTAAACCTGTATTAATATGTTTACATATATATTTACATATTCTCTAAGCTCTGACCAATGCAGCAGTGCTGTTGTGTTTCTCTACAGAACAGCTGCAACAGAGGTGGGACAGACTGGATTGGGACTTTAAGCCAACTCTGGAACAACTCTGTAATTTTAAATGTAACAAATAGCTTTACTTTCATAAATAATACTGAATTACGTACATGTTAAATGAAATAAGTGCATGTTAAAATATACTCTTAAAAAATGACATTACCCAAAAAATTTACTAAATTACACATACATATGTGTAATTACTTCGTTTCCACAATGAGCACACTCCTACAAATGTCAGTATAATTGTTTCATGGAGTGAACAAATGACTAGGAGCAATGGGTAGCATTAACAGCATTAACTATGAATGTTGCTAATCTGCCTCTTATTGACCTGTGTCTGTTTTACTGGTTGGATTTTCTAACTATCTGTTGGGTGAATCAATGATCCCATTCAGCCCTAAGGGGAAACTGCTGTTGTAATTTTGGGCTTTACAAAAATACATTGAACTGAATTAAACACCACAAACTCTTGACTTAAATTCTGTGACAATGCAGGAATCTTGAAATGTCTGCATCAGCTTCTACTTGAATTAAAAACACATCTTTGACAAAAAACTCATCTTCCACTTCTTTGTTCATATAATAATCATTTATATTCATATAATAATATATTCTATATAAGAAATATATACCTTTATTCATCTGATCACCTTAATGCCATAATGAATGCACAAATTACATCAGTATCCAAACTGCTGTCTCTGATCATTATGAGGCCAATAAAAAAAAACCAAAAACATACATACATAAAAAAAAAAACAAAAAAACAAAACACTACTACATCTTCAGAGCAGCTGTGTTACTAAGTCATTATGTGTGCCTATAGACTGTACCTATGGCTCAATGTTACCATTTACTATTAAATATAGTTGCAGGCTATAGACTGCTATATACTGAAAATGATAATATATAGTTAAACAAACATACTCCAAATACTTAGAACATAGTATTTTATCATGTCCTCAGGCTTCAACTTCCACTGCATGCACATATACACATGCAAAAACTGCTGATGTGTTGTTGTGCTCACTGGTGATGGCTGTGGACTATGCAGAATACCAAGCTCAAAGCTGTGAATGGGTCCAGAACTTTGCATATGACAGGCCCAGCTCAAATGACTCCTGCCCCAATAACACTCAGTACCTCATCTCTTTGTCAGTACTACAGGAGACAATACAAATGCAGTTCCAATTGAAAGTCATTACAGTGTGTTCTATTTTTACATGTCTAAACACAGTAACATTAAGTGAAGTTTTCACTGAGCTTCACAAATGCACAGGGGCTAATGTTGTTGTCCAAAAGGTCCTGGAACACAGTAACATTAAGTGAAGTTTTCACTGAGCTTCACAAATGCACAGGGGCTAATGTTGTTGTCCAACAAGGTCCTGGGTTCAGTTCATTTCAATTCACATTTACATTTTTCCGCCTGTGTCTGCTGTGGCATTAACTTTAACTTTGAGCAAATCTTCCCTTCAACAGAATTGTCACCGTAAACCCCAAGAAACTATAATGAAACACGACTTGGTAGTGCCCCCTCAAACTTTGATTTTCATGGGGCCAATGGGAGCCCGACCCGGAAAAAATTCAACGTAAAAATCTGAAACTCACATTAAAAAATAGAACATGTCAGGACATGACAAAAATTATACTATGACCACAAACACTTCAAATTTGGCCAAATCCCACTAAACCCAAGTGTGATTAAAGATTATCAATTACATTTTGAATATGACTTTGGGTGTGGTCATGGTGAATTTTCAACAAAATATTTTGTAATATTTCAAAAAAATATTTCTCTTTCACACATTTTTTGTTGGGAAAAAGCCAATACAGCGTTTATGCAGATTTGCAAGCTGAAAGCAATGATATGCAAATCATGCTACTGTCTAACAAAATGGCTCTCTAGCGCCCTCTTCAAATTTCATTTTCAAAAATTCATAGAAGACAATCAATTTGTTGTGGACTTGTGAAAAAATTCACAGGGGCCTTATTTGTGATGAGGCACAATGTGAGAAAGTCACATGACTCTAGCTTTTATGGTTTAGGAGAAAAATAATGGGTGGAAAAAAAATTTTCATTATTAGGCCCAAGCCTGGGACAACATCCCGGCGAGGGACTCATTAAAACTGCATCCGGAGCCCAGAAAATAGCAAAAATCAAGTAGTAAACATGCCCCGACATGCCAGTAAGTGGTATCAAAAATTAGAACTCAATGAGCTCTAATTGTCACCGAAGACCCCAAGAAAAAAATAATGAAAGATGACTCGGTAGCGCCCCCTCAAACTTTGATTTTCATGGGGCCAATGGGAGCCCGACCCAGAAAAAACTCTCACATTTGAATTTTTTACATGGTGGATTTTCATTCAGGAAACTTGCAAATTAGTCAAAATGAACTACACCATGTGGGATTATAGGTTACTCTCTTGATTTTTTCTTAGTCATAAAATGTGGGTGTGGCCAGCCTGCAAAGAAAAAAGCCATTTTTTGAAGATTTCAATTGTGCGTAACTCAGACATGCAGTGTTCCATTGCCTGGCATTAATATACATTTTGTCCAAAACAATGATCTGAACGCATTGATATACAATTTACATAGCTCACACAATACATTGCTCCACAGCACCCTCTTGAAATTTTGAATGGAATCAAAAAAATGTGTTTGTCCAAAACAGTTGAAATTTGGCATGGACATCCCAATTGCCATACTGAACAAAAAAGCCAAGGAGAACATACCTCTATCTGCAACCATGTTACCATGGTAACATAAGAAGTCTGTCATTGAAATGCATGGGGTTCACAATACTGGACTTTATTGTAGACTAAATAGATGCGCTACACTACTACACTACTACACTACACTAATCCAACTATGGGCTAAAATTCAAGGTTAATGAAAAATGTTGTATTTTGATGTTCAAAAAATTAACGTCTCAAAATGACTCAATAGCGCCACCTCAAAAATCAAAATACATTACGGCAATGGGAGATCTTTTTCATCAGAGATGAATGAAATTTGGTACAACCATAGCACATGTCAAGACAAGTAAAAAATTCCATTATGACCCCACCCTACAGGAAGTCAGCCATTGTGGGCGGAACCCAATTTTTTCAAAATTTTAACTATCACGTTTGAATTTTTTACGCGGTGGATTTTCATTCAAGAAACTTGCAAATTGGTCAACATGAACTAGACCCATGTGGGATTATAGGCTACTCTTTTGAATTTTGCCAAGTCATCAAATATGGGTGTGGGCAACATGCAAACAAAAATTCAATTTTTTAATGTACTAAACTGCGCTAACTAACTAACTCACACATGCAGTGTTCCATTGCCCGGCATTAATATACATTTTGTCCAAAACAATGATCTGAACGCATTGATATACAATTTACATAGCTCACACAATACATTGCTCCACTGTGCCCTCTTGTAATTTTGAATAGTATCAAAAAAATGAGTTTGTCCAAAACATTTGAAATTTGGCATGGACATCCCAATTGCCATACTGAACAAAAAAGCCAATGAGAACATACCTCTGTTTGCGATCGTGTTGCCATGGCAACGTCCAACATTTGTCATAGAAATACATGGGTTTTGGTTAACTTGGATGAAAAAAAAAATACTTTGTCATAGACCATTGAAATTTAGTACACATATTCCACTCATCATACTGAACAAAAAAGCCAATAGCCTGTATTTCCAACTGTGCAGGCGTGAAAATGTCATAAATGATCTCCTTCAAATGAATGGAGTAGTATTAGATAAACACTGTTTTTGGGGGGAGGGGCGATGTAAGTGGGAAAGAAAGGCAGGATCTTCGCGGTGGTGTCTGCCTCACGGTCGCAAGGGGTGGCGAGGGCCTTTATCACTGCTTGCAGTTTTAATTATTATTATTCTTTTCTGCCAGGTAAATCGCTCCTGAGACAGAAAAAATGCTCAAAAACTCTTGAAAATCGGCACAAAATTAGAGATCGACTCAAATTTAAGTTTATTTATTTATTTGGTTGGGACATTGCGCGTTAATGAACAGAAATGATTTAACATGAGCGTAAACACGCCAGATTATAGCCAATGGCTAATTTCCATCCGTTGTCCCTAGGGCTGGGGTCACACATTAATAATTTAAAAAATAACAATAATAATAAAATTGCACACTACACTCATTACACAGTCCACTCATTATACAGTTCCCATTATTGCACCATCCAAGATATTGCACATTCCAATCACTGCATAGTTCCCATAATTGCACATTACATTCATTGCACAGTTCCCATAGTTGCACCATACAAAGTATTGCACATTCTGTTCATTACACAGTCCTCATTATTTAAGTCAGTTTGCCCACCAATTCAAGACACTTACATTTTCAAACCCACCCCCCTCATATTTTGCCCGTACATGCAAATATGTCTCTATAGAGGAGTTAAAATCACATTGCCACTATAAATGAGTGCATGTTTGGTTTGACCATAGCCAGTTTTTCATTTGACCTTTAAAAGAACTATACGTGGGACTTTCTCCCAGGGTTACCGGGAGACTATTCCACAGGTTCCCACCTTGGACAGATAGTAAATTCTGACCAAAGGTGATCCGTCTGTGTGGGATCAGCAGGTCACCTCTGGTGGTGGCTCGTGTGGTCCTTGCTAAATTGCCTTTATATTTAATGTACTCCTTTAACGGAGGTGGTGCAAGGGAGTGTAGGACCTTATAAATTAGACAAGTTCTTTTAAGGTTGACCATGTTAATTCAAGTCCAATAGTCTAGTATTTTCAGACCTCTTTTATAGAGGTTTTCAATGGTTTTAAGTGTTGTGGGGCAGGCAAGAGACCAAGTAGTTAAACAATAGTCTATGTGGGAGATGATCATAGAGTAGAAATAAGTTTTAGCGGCACTCATGTTTAAGTTATTCTGGATGTGGCGAAAATTCTGATTATTGAATTTAATTACCTGGGACACTTTTTTTTACGTGACTTTTAAAGGACAAAGTCGGGTCTAGGATAACTCCATGATACTTAAATTCTGGGACCAGATCAAGTTCTACTCCATTAAGAAAGACATTTGATTGCTTTAGTTCAGTATAACGTTTTGAGAAGAACATACAGACTGTTTTAGTGGTGTTTAACAAGAGGCACGAGTCCTTAAGCCAGTTATGCACAGATGATAAGGCAGCTGTGAGGTCATCAGCAGCTTGCTGAACATTCTTGGCTTGTGTGTAGATCCGTATACATCTGTGAGAATACATTTGGACAAGCATTTGATAAGTTATTGATAAAGAGGGAGAATAAAACCGGCCCAAGGACTGGCCCCTGCGGAACACCAACGTCACAGTCTACACCATCAACAACCACATACTGTTTCCTGTGGGACAGATACGATGTAAACCATTGAAGAGTCTGATTGGAGATGTTAAACTGAGTCAACCTGGACAGCAAGATCTGATGGTTTACAGAGTCGAAGGCTTTCTTCAAGTCTAGGATGACAGCCCCAACACAGGACTCTTATCAAGCAAGCTCTTTATGTTTTCTGTTAACACACACAGGGCAGTGTCTGTGGAGTGATGGGCACGAAAGCCAAACTGTAGTGGATGTAATGAGGGTTTGGTGTTTTCTAAATGAGCAGTGAGAAGTTTTCTTCTCAGCTATTTCAGATATGACAGGAAGTATGCTTATTGGCCGATAATTCGACATATATGTTTTAGCACCTGATTTAAAAACTGGTGTTACCGCAGCTACTTTCTAATCAGCTGGGACAACTGAACGGAAGGACATATTGAGGAGATGGGTGATTGGTTGTAGAAGAGGATCCTTAAATTCATTCAGAATTTAAGATCTAGAAATATGTTACAAGATAGGAGGAAGTGGGGAATGAATTTCCTGTAGGAAGCTCTTCACTTTCGTCTTTGTGGTTGGAATGGGGAAAGAATGAATAGCCTCCATTTTTCCCCCCCTGGGGCCTGAGTTTGCCGTGTCCAATGACAAAACCCAGGTACTCCACCTCTCTCTGAGCCAGACAGGATTTCTCAGAGTTGATAGTTAGGCCAACAGACTTTTTGCACTGGAGGACTTGTTTCAGGTGAGCAATTTGTCCTTCCCAGGTTTGGCTGTAGATTACAATGTCGTCCAAATATTCAGCTGCAAATTCTAAACTTCGCTCAGAATATAGTTCATTAGTATTTCAAAGGTGGCTGGTGCCCCCAGGAGTCCAAATGGCATAACTCTGAATTGGTACATACCAAAAGGAGTTTTAAATGTTGTCAGCTCTCGGACCTCTGGAGCCAGTGCCACTTGCCAATAGCCTTTGCTCAGGTCTAGGGTGGTGATGTACTTTGCCTGCCCCACTCGCTCCACCAGCTCGTCAATCTTAGGCATTGGATAAGGGTCACACAATGAAACAGAATTCAGATAATGAAAGTCTATGCAAAATCTCAGCGAGTTATCCTTCTTGGGCACTAGAACCACAGGACTGCACCATTCACTATTTGAGATTTCAATTATGCCCAGTTCCAACATCAATTTGATCTCCGCTTTCAAAGCTTGCACCAACCGCTCAGGTATTCTGTAGCTCTTTTGACATGGAGGAGCCTCTTTCTTCAGCTAGATGTTCAACAAGTTCACATGAAATGCTTGGTGTTTTTTGGTTCTGTCAGGCATATGTGACCTTACCCACTCTTCTGGTGATTTCATACGGACCATGCCATTTGAAGAGGAGTTTTGCGGAAATGTCCGCTCATGTGCCAGAGCGGACATTTCCTCTAATCGTTGCCTCATCTTCACCACATAGGCCACCACATTCTCCCAATAGTCTTTGAGGAGGTCAAGTGGCCCCCTTACTTGGCGTCCATAGAGTAACTCGAAGGGCGAGAACCCCGTTGAGGCCTGTGGCACTTCACGGTATGCAAATAGCAGGTATGGCAACCACTGGTCCCAGTCTGCTCCTATGTGAGACACAAACTTACGTAGCATATTTTTCAAAGTTTGGTTGTACAGCTCAACTAGCCCGTCCGTCTGGGGGTGGTATGGGGTGGTCCTAATACCCTTAAGCTTGTAAACCTGCTGTAATAACCTAGACATAAAGTTTGTCCCACAGTCTGTCAAAACCTCTTTTGGTATTTCCTCTCTGGAAATCAGCTGTAATAAACAGTTAGCAACATTTCTGGCTTTGATTGTTTTCAAAGGAAAGGCCTCAGGATACCGTGTTGCATAATCACAGAGAACTAAGATGTATTTGTTCCCTGAACTACTGCGTTCCAATGGCCCAACTATGTCCATTCCTATTCTGTCAAATGGAGTTTTGATAATGGGTAGAGGCTGCAACATAGCATGAGGGCCTTTGTGGGATGAGGTCAGCTGACATATTTCACATGCATTACATAATTTTGAGATGTCATTGTACATGCCCAGCCAAACAAATCTGCTTGTGATTCTGCACAAAGTTTTTTGGAATCCCATGTGTCCCGCCCATGGCACAGAATGCCCAAGCTCCATTACTTTGGTTCTAAAGGGTTTGGGTAGTGCCAAGGCTTCAACAGTACCCTTGCCTTGGAACAGAATGCTCGCTTTAATGATGTATGTTGCCTCCTCTAAACATCCTGGGATACCCTGTTTCACCCCTTCCACTTCTGTAACTTTTTGGAACCAGGGTTTTAGGGTTACATCCTCTTTTTGGAGTCTGGCTACATCTGGTGGGAATTCAAACTCAATTTGGAGAGAAGGTTTGGTTGTTTTTTCCTGTCTGCTTGCAAGCTGTTACTATAAACTTTTCTTGCCTTTTTCCGCATCTGCATCTGTCAGTGGGATGAATCACTGTTAAAAGAAGAAAATTACTCTTCCAAAGATTAAAAAAAGACCTTCCCCTTCTACATCAACAAAATGGAGTCTGAGGTAAAAAGACAAAATTCCGCTGTGTGGGATCATTTTGATCTTTTAACAGCAAATAAGGTAACTGTATTTCCTTATTTCCACTTGATCTATCAGAATTAAAAAAAAAAAAAAAAAAAAAAAATTATTTCATTTTATGCAGGTTAAATGTTCAACAGAGCTGTCATATACCAATAAAAGCACCTCATCAATGCTAAGGCATTACAGAGCATGAAAATGAGGAGGTGACAAATAAACCCAGAATAAACACAGGTATACAGACATTGAACAGCTTCCTCATGGTTGCTATATTAATATATGTTTTATTATTTCATTATTTTTGAACATCAAGCATCTAGGAAGATTGCTTTGGACCAGGCAGTCCTGAATTTTATTATAAAGGAATGCCAACCCCTCAGCATTGTGGAGAGTGAGGGGTTCAGGGAGCTGATCACCTCCTTGACCCATCATACATTTTGCCAACCAGAAAGGTTTGTCTAGAAAATGTAGCTGACGTTACTCATCATGTAATATTTAATGTGTTTACAGTGTTATTAACTTCCTAAATTGAAAAAAAAAAATGTTTTAATTTTCAAATATCATGCCTGAATAATTTCTGTCTAGTGTGTCAGCTCACATTTGGTTATAAAAACTGTGAATTTCAAAATGGCAAAATGCAGAGAACTTCATAATGCTGGATGTTTTCTTGCTTTAATGACAGGTGGCCTAATAAATTTGTTAAGCACTGTCACAGCCAAAGAAAAGCTTGCTCAAGTACAGCAGCAGATGGGACGGCCCGCCCTGAAACTTATCAACGAGGTACCAACATGTTAAACGGCACATGTCAGATGCTGTCATGGCTACATGATGAGAAAGAACCAGTGTGGGTATCTCTTGCCTCTCTTCAAACAGACTTAACTCCACTTATGGCTGATGAGTTTAACATCTTAAGCCGAGCACTTCTTGTGCTGGCCCCTTTCCATCAGGCCACAGTGGAGTTGTCTGAGGAGAGGAGAGTTTCAGGATCAAAGGTCATCCACATGATAAAAATGCTATATTGTGCACTTGAGCGCAACTCTTTACATTTACACACGCAAGCATCTCCATCTCCATGGCACATCTCCATGACCAACTTAGGCGTTGTGTCACAGACACTGCTTCTAATTAAGTGTGTTGACCCTATCAACACTTCTAGACCCCAGATTTAAAACACTTGGATTTCGTAGTTCCTTCAAGTGCCGTGAGGCAATTAATCGACTGAAAATGGAGTGTGCTGCAGTAAATGCTCACACTAACATCTGAGCCACAGCCTGGACCTTCATCAGAGCAATCACCCACTTCAGGCATGTTGTTCAGTGTTATCTGCTTATTTGTGCATTTATTTTGTTGCTAATATGTACTAATTTGGAGTAGATGACAAAAAAAAAAAAAAAAATGCAATGTATTTTTTATTATTTAAGATAACCTGTGGCAGCAGCTTGATGATGAAGTTGGCAGACAATTCACCAACACAACAACTGACTCCATCATTGAGGTCCAGTGCTACTTGGGAGAGGGAAACCTCTCAAGATCAGAGGATCCATTAAAATATTGGGGGAACCAGAGGAAAACATATCCAAACCTTTTCCAGCTATCTTTGCAATTTTTATGTACCCCAGCTTCATCTGTGCCCTGTGAGCGTGTATTTTCAAAAGCTGGAGAAATAGTGCCAAAAAAACGCTATCGACTGAATGCAATTGCAATGCAATTTTTTTGAATAAAAAAAATTAATTAAAAAAACTCCCCAAGTCAATGACATTTAAATTGGTAAATTACATTCACAACACTTTCACTTTAATTTTCACATAAGATATAAAATAATACCATAGGAAATACAATAACTTAAATAATATTCTGTATGCAAGTATGACTAGGTCATTGAATCAGTGTGTCTTGCAAGTCTCAACTAAGTTGCCTGCGATGATGTATACCTTAAGATCCAACAGGTGTCAGTATAGAGCAACACAACAACACTGTACCAGCACAGTATCAATACAGTTTGGGGAATGTGCTGAAGCGCTTCACAAGACCTCATCTACCCATCACTAAAAATCAGCATAGCAGTAACATCCTGTACATAGCACCCTCTCTTTTAACAGCCTAAGGTTGGTTCCTTTTATAGAGCACCTCCCTTAATTGGTTATGCCCATACTGCAGCACAGGTAAGTTTAAGCACATCCACAAATATTGTTAAAAATTATCAAATTAGCAAAAACAGTGTAAATCTTTAGTCAGTCAAATCTTTTAGACAAAATAGAGCATCAATTCAATTCATCAGTGTTAACTATGAAAAATAAATCAAAATACAACAAGCTAAAACATTTTGACACTCCTCCTTGTCAGCACACAGTTGTCTGCCCCGGAACCATCTTAAGGTGCTTCGGCTCCCCGGGGACTCATTTGGCCAGAACACCTAAGATGGCAGACACCATGGGCAAGGTAAGTACAAATTCCAAACAATTCAATTACAATTAATTTGCTAATGCACTTATACTAGTTGTGGGCAAGTGAAGCTTCATGAAGCACTGAGGTTTTCCTAACAACTGTGCCGAAAAAGATTCAAAGCTTCAAGACTTCAGTGACGGTGACATCTGGTGGACAACTGAAGCCATAGCAACCTCTAAAGAGCACGACTGAAGCACTGGTGCTGTTTCAATCTCACGACAGCAATAAAAGTTCAGAAGAGTCTGTGTGGTCATTCAAGTGTCTTGTTCATTCATACCAAATAATGATTATATTGTCATTACAATAAAATATGCAGATGCTCTCCCCCATACTCTAAAACACATTCCAGATTAACCCAAAGAATAAATGCAAATTATATTAAGGGTTAAATGTTGGTTAAGGGTTTATTTAAAGTTTTGAGCTTATTTAAAAACTGTACTAAAAGTCCCTAACAGGATTAGAGATCCTTCCATCATGGTGTTTGAATTAAAAAACATTGTTTTTTTTGTGTGAGTGTGAAGTGTGGAAAACCTTTAAAGATAATGGTTTGTCGTTTGGGGACTTGTATGGTTGATTTGAAATGATTATTCACAGGAGCAGACAAGTTATTTGTCTTCACAGGTTTTTATTGAGAAAAATATTTCTTTCTACTGTCGCAGGCTTCAGTCGGCTCCTCTTCTGGCTTACCAGCTCCCCAGCTTTGGAAAATATCCTTTCACAGGGAACAGATGATGCTGGGATGCACAGATAATTGCATGCAAGTTTCCACAGCGTAGGATATAATGACTTTCATGCCGCCCAGTACTTCAGGGGATCCTCTGCTCTTGTCAGAATTTGTTCTTTCAAATATCTATGACACAGACAGTAAGACAATGAATGACAGTCACAACAACATTAACAGTAATTAACATGCATACCCCTGGATCTCCACTGTAGCGCTGGCAGATGCACTGCTGGTGCGGTGCTGAGACTCTACATAGTTGTCCAATAAAGCCCACAAGTTGTCATTTTCTTCACCGGCACTGGCAGATGTTGTTGCAGTCTCCAGTGGCACATCTGCCAGCCCATCAATAAGACTGGCACACTCTCGTGTCAGTCTTTCTACAGCAGCCTGAGCATTGCTTTGATTAGTAAAGCCAGCCTGTTTAAACCGTGGATCCAGGATGGTGGCCGCAGACCGGGAGTTCACCTTTTCCAAGACACTGAATTTTTCATTCAAATTATTTTTCAAATGGTTGGCAAGC
>KN483583.1:0-14168 GCA_000787095.1 Periophthalmodon schlosseri | reverse complement strand
AGACACTCTCCTTTCCTCAGAAAGCTCAACAGTTGCCTGATAGAATGGCCTTAAAACTGGTTGATTGCTGCATAGTCATCAGCAGTAAAAGGCACTATTTCAGTGCTGAGTGATGCCAGGGCTGCCCCTAAAGGTTCTCTCTGCTCATAAAGCCTATGGAGCATGGCATAAGTGTTGTTCCATCTGGTTTCGACTTCTTGAACAAGCTTTTTTGGGGCATGCCCGTATTAGCTTGAATAGAGCACAACTTTTCCTTTGCTTTAGAACTGGACTTGAAGTGTGCCACTATTTTGCGGGCCCTACTGCGTATGTTTTCCAGCTCAGAAGTCTGACAGAGTGATTTTTTGACAATAAGATTCAGCATGTGGGCAAAGCAATAAATATGTCTAATGTTTAACTGATTAACACTACAATATTGTGAGCTCCATCAGTAACCATCCCACAGACCTTTTCAGTGATTCCCCACTCAGTCATCAAATTTCCAATTGCATGTGAAATATTAGCTGCTGTGTGGGTCAGAGGAAAATACTGCACACCTAAAACACAGTAGTCAGATCTAGGCTGTCTGACACATAATGGCAAGTGACACCAAGGTGCGCGTCCATGTTGACTGATGTCCACATGTCAGCAGTCAAACTAACAGCTGAAGTCTGCTTAATTTCTGCCAAGGCCTTCTCTTTGGTTACAGTGTACCTTGCTTCCACCATTGCCTTTACAGTTTTGCGGCTTGGAATGGAGTATGATGGGTCCAGGATTTTAATTAAATTTTGGAACCCTTCATCCTCAACAATAGAAAAAGGCTGACCATCTTTAACTATCATATCCACCAAGGCCTCATCCAGCATCTGTTTTCTGGACACTGTGTGGGAGAAAGGTTGCTATATGAATATGATACAGAACATCTACAATAAATATATACATATATATTTAGCTTACTGTCAGGATTTCCAGTTGCTGGGTATAATGTCACTATGCCTACCACGCAAGTGTCTCAGCATAGATGATGTCTTGTTACTGTAAGACAACTCTTGTGTGCAGAGCAAACACCGCACCTACAAGCAATTGTAATTTTGAGACCCATTTAAAAATTAATAATACAAATCAAACATGGAAATATAAAATGTATTCCATAAAATGCCTTATTTGGTTGTATGAGATCAAAATGATCCCAAACTATAGAACGTCACTTATTGGTGTTACTTGCCATGAAACTTGCCAAAATACTCTCACTCTCCAAATCTCTATCTCCTCACAACCCCATTTTGAAGCATAATGATGCATCTTATATAGCTGGTTGGCGCCAAACCACTCAAATCTGTCAAACCTGTCAAGCTGTCATTGGCTCAGAATGCATTGAAACGGCATGAGCCAATGACACACTGAAAGACTATGAGCCAATGAAAAGCTCTGAAACATTTTTGAAGCAATTAAGGATGAAGTGAAACAGCAATGACGTTTGAAGCTTCGAACGTCATCGATCACGTGACACTAGTGTTTTGATACAAGCTCCGACACAGTGTTTTGAATCACTCCGCTTCAGGAAGAGTGACACAAGCTCCAAAGCCTCGGTATCATTTGCCCATCACTAACTTATACTTATCTTTTGTTACAGGCCAACTTTAGCTGCAACCACTCCAACCAATCAATAAACATTCTAAACTTCTTTGTGTATTGTCCTTTTTACCTGCTAGCTTTAAGTATAGGCCCGTGTAATGGACTAGCTACACTGAGGCAGCATCATCAGGACATGTTTGGGATCAAAAGTTGTTAAAAGAATTTGTATAAGTCTCAGGGTGTGGTCAGATGTGGCCATTTTGAAAGTAAAAAGTCCTTGAAACGTTTTCAGATTCAAACTACCCAATGTGGTGTTCATGTATTTTAATGAACTGGACATGATATGTAACTTCTATCTTGAAGACCATGTCTTATTTAGAACCACATTTGCATGGCCATGCCTCAAAAAAGTCAAAGAGAAGTGAAAAAACAAATTAACAGCATTTTTGTTTTTTGATAATCTGGACATAATGATATGTGAATAAAATCTGTATCTTTAAAAATGGCTCTCCAGCGCCCTCTGAAAAATTACAACGGGCCTCAAACAATTATCTTAAACATAACACTGTGACACTGGAAATATTGAATCACATGTCAAGCTAAGGTTGATATGCAGTTTTGGCTGTATATCAAAACCCTTCTGGTTTCAGTCTAACACTATAAGACATCAATACAGCCTTTATAGGTTTGAGTTGCAAGTTTATTCTATTTTCACACCTGACGTTTCTTTTCAGTGACTTGTACACAGTTTGTGGTAGCACATTGGTGTCTGCTCTTTTGTCTAACTTGGTGCTATGTGTAGTTTGATTACAATAATTCTATCATTATAGCAACCCAGCAGCATGCTCGTTCACACTTTTCAGCTCCCCGCGTGCTTGTACATGCACAACATTCGAAGGCATTGAGTTTTGAATTAAAACATTTTCATTGTAGCTCATTATTTCAAATTTATTCCCACATCACTGTTGTTGTTGGTGTGGGCAGTGTGAGTGAGTGTGGGCAGTGATTTGGGTTTGGATTTTTCCAATAAAAATGCATGATTTGAGTCCTATTTCAGGACTTAACTCATGCATTGATTTCTTGTGTGGTGCATATATGGGCTCACACATCCTTAGTGATGAGCTTAACACTTTTATGGCAGGACACCCCAAATGCTTTGATCGATAAGACTTTCCACACTTCCTTCGCATTTGATTCTTATATCTCATTCAGACTTCACCCTGTCCACTTGTGACCAGTGTTGGACCAGTTTTGTTGCATTGTGACACTCACTCAAAGAGTGTTGCTGTACTGTTGCAGTCACTACCTTTGCATGCAAGACCATGTGTTCACACGATAACTATTCATTTATTAAAGGAAAAAGGATTGCCATCGTCTCCGGCAAGAATTCGGAGCTTCGCTGGCACCAGTCTGCGCTTTAGGACATGGGACAGATGTGTGAAAGCCCAGTTTGATGGGTAGCTGCTGTGGAGCACTACAGTTCAGAGGAAGACTTGTTGGAGTCAGGGCCAAAATGTCACAGCTAAAGAGTTTATATTTTATTGCTTTGAAAACATGTTATTATCGTATTTGTCCTTGTGGTTCATTTGAAAACATTTAAAATGAAGTGTCCTGATGGTGCACATATCCTGTGCAAAAAGTTTGCACAGGATAGCTGTGAAAAACTGTGGCTCCTCTCTCTAACTGCTGTGGTCATGCTTGTCATTCTGTCATTTTGACCTCAAAATATTAATTTTAACCCAGTCTATGTGATCCTTGTGTTTTTTGCACTATTTTGTCCTCTAAATAAAGATATGAACACCTTCAACATCTTCATTTCTAATTGGCTCTTTAGTTGCTTTGATACGCGCACTCAGATTCCCAAATATGGAATTTAGCCCTAGATTAGCCACTATAACGTCGACTGGCTTCATTTGGCTGGAGCCGAACGCTGTGGGTGACATCACACTACAGTCTATGGTGCTCTTATAGCCCTGGGAGAATGCCAGACTTTACACCATCTTTTGCTACTACAACATATTTGCCTATCTCTTCCTATGCTGATAAGAGTCCTGCATACAGGGCAGATATCCGGGCGTGGGTGGATGCACTGTTTACTGTCTCCCATGTGTCAGTTGGAGCTAACGGCATTACACCTTCTGGGTAAAAGTTCCACTTGTCAATGCAAATGTGTGGAGAGGAGTATGGAGTGTGCCAGTGTATGTTCAGCCTCATCAGTCCAGTGTTGGAACAGCTGGAGCTTTAGGCTAGTTTACCCAAGCGCTCTCCCTCCATCACAAATACACACTTAAGGTTTGTGTGGAGTCATTGTCGTAGACAATAAATCTTCTACAGCCATTCACAGGTCAGGAGGACTAAGTAGAACCTGATGAAAAAGTTTGAATATTGTCTTTAAATGCATTCAGTAGGTCACATTTTTCAAAGCATTTTATGTTCATTGAACGTATAGGGTTTGAGTAAACTGACTTAAAAGGGCATTATGTAACCACAAACCAGAGAAAGGCATTCAAATCTGATGCAAACACATATGTTAAGAGACATCACCGCTGATGCCACAGAAGCATGTTTTTCCAAGGTATTTTTGAGTAATTTGAGTACTTGTAATAAAAGTACATGGGTACAAGTGCTTTATATCCTTTACAGCAAACCTGACCAATAAAACTTTTTAAAGTTGAATTAAAGGTCCTATATTGCCCAAAACACACACATGAGCTTTTACATTAGTTATAATGCTGTTACTTCCTCAAATACATATCAACATTTAATTTACGCATGTTTGAGTAATCCTGGATTATTAGGCTGTCTGCATCCCCAAAACTCAAAATGTTCAGTTTCACCTTGTGTTGTCATGTAGTGGTAGTTTTAAGGTTAGCAGGCATTTTAGCCTCAGTTGAACTGCTTTACTTTTCAGTACTGTAGAATAACAGTTATTGTTTTTATTGAGTAATTTTGTTTTCCCTCTTGTACAGTTAATTGAACATCTCTAATATCGCCTGGTTCACTGAGGAGTGAAGCAGTTTCAAAGAGGCTAAAGCAGCTATAACTTCAAAGTTTGCAAATCCAGGGCTGAAATGATCCAAATTATTCTAGTGAAGGTGTGTGGAATTTAAAAACGCAGTGGAACCTTTTCCTGTATTACTATTTAACGGTCATATGTTACACAAAATGAACTCGTGTGAGCTTCAAGACATGGAGATGTGTTTGAGTAATCCTTTATTATTAGTCTGACTTCATCTCCAAAGCTCAAAATGCACTGCTCCACCATGTGATGTCATGAAGTGATAGTTTTCAAGTTAACAGCTCCTTTTACCTTTTGTTCAGTAGAGATTGGCAATCCCAGGACTGAAATTATCTAAATGATTCTAACCTAAAGGAACATTCCTTAGAATAATTTAGATATGGACTTTAAAATGACAGTGGCGCACTTCCTTACCACATGACATCATCACAAGGTGGAACAGAGTGTTTTCTGTTTGAGAGAAAAACTCATCCTAAATGTGCAGGGTTTGTGTGTTAAACACGTTTAAATGAAACGAAACACAAGTCCAGGTATGTTTGTGATGAGGAAACAAGATTATAAAATAGATCAGAAAATAGCATAATAGAAACCCTTTAAGTTGTTTAAGCAATCTGCATCATCCACATATTCTCTGAACTCTGGTTAATTGGAGCAGACGTTGCAGTGCTATTATGTGTGTTTGTATAGAGACAGTAATAGATACAGCAGTAACACAGCTGTGTGTTGGGACTTGTACTGTACTCAAATTACAAATTACTCAAGTCAAATCACAAAAAAATCTACTCAATTAAAGTAACGCGGCTGTGTAATTATTTACTTTCCACCCCTGCCTATTACCATATGGTTACTATAATGTAAAACAAAGTGCTTCCTGCCCAAAGTCCAAAATGAAGGACCTAATTAAAGTATACAAATATGTGTATGTCAACTTTAGACAGTATATATACACTGGTGCACCTTTTGTAATTGTCCTGAAATGATTATCCCTCACTGTGTGCTGCTTTTCCCTTACATTCCCAAGTCTGCAATTTGAGACAAACTCAAACTTCCTGCTTAAAGAATCCCATAGAGTTCAGTGCTTTTTTTCAGTGCCGGCACATCTGCTGGGTTAATCTGTTTAAAGCCAGTCGCTCTGATTGGATTCTGCAGCATCAACACTCCAATTAAGTCCCGCGTTCTGATCTTCTGGCTCACTTACTTGGTGTCCAGTAGGGTACGAAAGGAAGCACCCTCCATAGGGTATATAGGGTAGCAACTCACAGACAAAACACTTTAAGCTGCCAAACAATCAAGGTCCAATGGTGTTTAAGAGTTAAGTGTGGGGGGTGGGGAAGGGGCAGTGAGATGAGCTGGGCTTTGGACCATGTGGCTCTGATTTGGATCTACAGACGGTGGGGAGGTTGAGCATGGGGACAGCTATGACCCCAGGGCCTATGGCAGAAAACAGCAGAAACACAAGCAAAACTGGTGTGCTATAGACCAGCAGTGTTGAGCTTAGGCTAAGATGGTGTTTTCAAGATTTTATAGATCACATGTAACCACAAGACAGAATGAAGGCATATAAACTGCAAAACGTTCACCGGAAATGACAAAATAAGACTACATAAACTACTAAGACTATGTAACTTTTTACAATAATATATGTACACTACCAGTCAAAGTTTTTTCTTTGTTTACTATCTTTTTCACATTTTAGATACATACAGAAGACATCAAATATATGATGCACGATATATGGAATTATGTAGCAAAGAAAAAAAAGTGAAAAAACTCAATTCAATTTTATTTATATTTTAGTTTCAAATTCCTCAAAGTATCCACTCTTTGCTTTGTCGACAGTGCTGCAAACCACTGGTCCTCTCTCAATGAGCTTCTTGATGAAGTGAAATGGTTTTGACTTCACAGCTGTTCCTTGTCTGGGTCAAGGAATGCCAAAAGTGCAAACCAGGGTTCAAAGCGAAGGGTGGCTATTTTAAAAATGTAAAATGTAAAACAAGTTTTTAGTTATTTTGAGTTTGTTTTGTTTGTTACATTCCATACACGTCCATTCATAGTTCTGATGCCCTCAATGCATATATATAATGGAAATAGTAATGGAAACAAAGAAGAAACATAAATGAAAATGTGTGTCCAAATGTTTGACTGGTTGTGTAAATTGAAATGCATGGTTTATTAACTCATGGGAACATAAGAAGCTTTCTCCCACTACCTGAAATAAGGCCACATGGTGTTGCTTTGACAATAATATTAACTGACTTCAGTTTGAATGCCTTTGGTCTGTAGGGGGCACTCTAGGGAAGACAGCCAAAACAGTCTGGGAGCAATGGTTGACTTGACAAGCAGGGCTGGAAGGGTAACAGAAGTGTGCTTAGACTCAGGAATTGGAGCTTAGAGCAAGAATATTGATGTGTAATTGTACAGTCTTGAATGACTGAATTAAAATTCTCATCAACCTACAAAGAAGTTCCAGGCAAGGATCAGCATATCCTTCCAAAATGATATGATTAAGATAAGATTAAGATGAGAGAACCTTTATTTGTCCCACAATGGGGAAATTCCATTGTCACAAAGTTCAAGAACAACAGGAGAATAGGAAACATCAAAATCAATTGAGTTAAACTCAAAAATGGTCATTTAGCTATAATGTAAAATGTAAAACAACTTAGTTTTTAGAGACTGGTAACACATAATTGTCATAGGCATTATCCAGAGCTTTGAATCATTGAGAAAGGCACATTCATCTTCTTTTTCTTGAGGAATGTAATTATTTTCAGTGTGCATTGTAATGTGTTTAGTATAATGATGAGGCTATATGATATGATAACACTAGTTTAGCACTCTATATTATACCTGCATCACAACGAATATTTAATATTTAAATTATTAACATGCTGTCTGAAAAGCTAAACTGACATTCCTCTTTGAACAATAAATTGTTAACATTAAAACCAATATGTGACAGAACCATTTGAACATAAAAATAAAGTAAGTTATTTTGTTTTCCAACAAAAACTACTGGGGAAACCTTTTGCATGTAGAAAGAAATATTTTGCATAGACTAGACCAGTAGCAGTCTGTTTTTTTTTCTTTTTTATTGAAATATACTTTATTTAAAAAGGTTTGGAAATTTTGAATTAAATCGCCATCATTCCTCTCAGTTCCCTTTTATTGGAAGAAATTAGTTATTTGAATCTGCTCTTTAAATGCTTTTTCCAAAGATCTGGCTGAAATACCAAAGAGCGAAAATACCATTACTTCAATGCAATTACAACTTAAATAAAGGTTAATAAAGTAAATGTAGGTGACTTTTTTGTGGGACATCAATCCTAACATGCAGATCTTTATTACGGTAGCCATCTCATTGGCACTGTCACTTGCAGGGATGTCTCGGGTGTGTGTTGAAATGCGTAGTTTGTCTTACAATTGGTAGCTGAAAGAATGCCTGCAATGAGTCTTAAGGACCCCTGCTGGGTGGTCCAAGCCGTGTCTGCATTCCCAATAGGGGTCTACGGGGTCTACACTCTCACAGAAAAGAACAGCTGGGGGGTTGGGAGGCAGAGGCACCATGCCAGGCCCAAAGAAGCTCTCCAAGTTTTGCGGTTTTATGTCACTCATGATTTGGGCAAGTCGACCTGTAAGCGCTGTCTATCCGATGGGGTTAATTCTAGATGTGGTGGTGGGGAGTGGGTCTGCTCAAGTAAAAAGCAATGATCCAAGTAGTTATTCAGGTAAAAATATTTGTGAAAACTACTACACAATAGGCCTGTCACAATAATTACTATATTGCCTTATTTTGAAGTTTTTGTGGTATTAATCTGCTCTTGGGTTATTGTGGCATAAATTTAGTTTTGATATTTTTGTTTATCATCTATATTTACTTCTGCATTATAGCGAACTTCAAAATTTGTTATTTGTATTTCGTGACAGGCCTATTACAAACTATATAGATGTAACAACTTTTATGGTGATAAATTATGACTTATGATTTATGGTGATGATTGAAAGTTAATGTCACTGAAGTTAATGATAAAACATTAAAGAAAACCAACTCTGGAATTTCCAAAAATAGATACCAATAATATGAAATTTTGTATTGCCAACAGAAAGCTTTTGTCACTTTCAGTTCAGTTTCAGTTTCAGTTTCAGTTTCAGTATGATGTCATGACATGTGTTGTGCTCTCAAAGACCAGTTAAAAATGTTGTTTTTAGAGGTGTTGGGGGAATATTGATACATATGATATACTAGGTCATAGGGTGCCTCAGAGGCCTTTGAAAACCTCATGTGGAACCTCATGTGGAACAAGGTTGTGAAGAGCCACTTTGGAATGAGGTGTGGAGCAGTGTCACAAAACAAGGATATATTTAAGCAGTCAAAGCAGCATGCTAACTCTATGAATCTCCCTTGATATCTGGTGTGTTGAATAGTGAGTCTTATCAGTACACTGTTATTACTTGTGAAAATTGCGCAACTTGTTGTTTTAAGTGGCAACAAGTAATTGTTTTGTCTGTCTCCGAGATAAACATGAAAATGTAATGCCATTTGTGACCCTTGTGTGTGGCTATGAATAATTGTTTGGTGAAACCAAAGGTAAATGTCCACAGTTGTGGACAATAAAGTTTTGGTATTGATCTTTGTATAAGGCCCACTCTCATTTATGCATTTATTTTGGATACAAATATTCAGCCATTTTCTGTCTTCCACTGTTGCTAGTTCTGTAAGCTTTTTCACCATCACTGTCAAGAACAGAGTGGGAGAGGTCTATCCAGGTGAACAGGTGCCATTTTTAACTGTAAAAGGCAGAAATTAAACCCTAATCAGCTAAATGGAAACTAATGAACACAATATTATGTTTCTAAATCGTATCAAAACAATACACACAATTTTGAGTTTTATGTGTTTTTGGACAGAAAAGGAGTGTAATGTGTTACTACATATTTGGTTAGCCTTTGTTGTGCCTTTAAACTCGTAATATTAGCATTTTTCAAAAAGTCTGTGGGAAAAATTAATGGGATCTCTTCAGGGGCCTTTGAAGTGGGCACGAGTGTTGAGCATTGTACAGTTTCATATCAAATACAAAATATACATCATTGTGTGATGATTTGCGTTTTCAAAAGGTTTAAAGAAGTTGTTGATTCAAACATCAGTTGCATTTCTAGCTGAGAGGATCAAATGCAGACAAGCACACATTCAACCAGAGGCACATATTTTTCACTCTCTTAATGATCTGCAGAGTTCAACTTATTAGACACTGTAAAAAGAACTGTTTTTCCATTTGTAATCCAGGAAGTGAAAGCATGAATGGACTGTAGGCCTGGGGCAAACCTGGTGATCAGCAGCAACAGACATTCAAATGAAGTGTATTTCCTCTACACCACATTCACTGTGGTCCTGACAAGACCTTAGAACTCACCACACCTCAACTGTGGAAGTCGCCTGTATCTGCCCAAGCCTGGCCAGTGTGTGTGTGGATAAGCAGACTGTAGATAAAGCAATTCTCCATAACTGAGGTGGGACAGAGGCTAACTCTGTGATATCACTAACGGCTGGACCCTACAGAACACAGCTGTTAGAAATGAACACTTCCACCATCTTTAGTTTTTACAATAGGGCTTTCAGTCACAGAGTTTCATGTTCGTGTTTATTGTTTTATTAAATGAGACCTAACAAGCAAATGTATAGATCAAATGAATGGATTGAGTGCTGTTGTATTTTGATAATGTTGCAAGTGTGATACAAAACAATGTGTTACTTTTTATTTATTTGACAGCGATGCCAGAGTTAAACATTGCAATGCAATAGGTACCCATGTCAAATAGTTAAAGGTGCACTATGTAACTTTTCTGGTCTATGGTTACAACTACTTGTTTGTAACCATGGAGATGTTATTGGTGTGCCTGGAATGTTCCACAGTATGGCATTAAACTAATCTATCTATTTTGACTGTATTAACTGCCATATTGCCAGTATTTGTATTGCTCACAAAAACATGCAGTCTTACTGTGTGAGGGGGCGACCTCACCTCAGATCTGTAAGGAGTTAGACTAAAATGCAGGTCAATGAATAAGTCAAAACTGAAAGCAGAGAAGCTTTCCTGTGTTCATTTGTGCTTTTTCCTAACTTAATTTTTAAAGAATGTAAAAAAAAAAAAGTGTGAATGACTTATAAATATATATGGCGACCCAGCGTAAAAATCTGAAACTCACACCAAAATGTAGAACATGTCAGGACATGCAAAAAATGATATTATGCCCCCGCCCTAAACTGTACAGGAAGTTGGCCATATTGGATCAAATCTGGGAATGACAAAAGCGCACACAGTCGTATTTAGGACATCTCCTCGCACAGTTTTCACTGCAAACACTTCAAATTTGGCCAAAACCCACTAAACCCATGTGCTATTAAAGATTATCATTTACATTTTGAATATGACTTTGGGTGTGGTCATGGTGATTTTTCAACAAAATGTTAAATTTTAGCAAATTTCAAAAAAATATTTATCTTTCGCACATTTTTTGTTTGGAAAAAGCTAAACGTTTATGTTGATTTGTGAGCTGAACGCAATGATATGCAAATCAAGGCACTAACTAACAAAATGGCTCTCTAGCGCCTTTTTAAAATTTTGTTTTTCAAAATTTCATATAAAATAATCTATTTGTTGTGGATTTGTAAAAAAAAAAAAAAAAATTCACAGGGGCCTTATTTGTGATGGGGCACAATGTGAGAAAGTCACATGACTCTAGCTTTTATGGTTTAAAAGAAAAATATTGGGTAAAAAAAATTATTAGGTCCGGCGACGGGACCTCAAACTTTGATTTTCATGGGGCCAATGGGAGCCCGACTCAGAAAAAAATCTATGTAAAAATCAGAAACTTGCATCAAAAAATACAACATGTCAGGACATGACAAAAATGATATTATGGCCCCGCCCTAAACCGTACAGGAAGTTGGCCATATTGGATCAAACCAGGGAATGACAAAAGCACACACCCTCGCATTTAGGACATCTCCTCACAGTTTTCATCGCAAACACTTCAAATTTGGCCAAAACCCACTAAGCCCTTTGCAAGTAAAGATTATCAGTTACATTTTGAATATGACTTTGGGTGTGTCATGGTGAATTTTCAACAGAATGTCAAATTTTACAAAATTAAAAAAAAAAATTCTCTTTCAAACATTTTTTTTGTTTGGAAAAAGCCAATACAGCATTTATGCAGATTTGCGTGCTGAATTCGATGATATGCAAATTAAGGTGCTATCTCACAAAATGGCTCCCTAGCGCCCTCTTCAAATTTTACTTTCAAAAATTCATTTCAGACAATCTGTTTGTTTTGGACTTGTGAAAAAATTCACAGGGACCTTATTTGAGGTGGGGCACAACGTGAGAAAGTCACATGACTGTAGCTTTTATGGTTTAGAAGAAAAATAATGGGTGGGAAAAAAAAATCCATTATTATTATTTTGGTGGCTGGATTGAAGCCATTTTTGACCCCCTGAACATTAACGAAAAGTCAATTTTATTGGACCCAAAATTCAAGATTAGTTTAAAATGTTTTATTTAGAATTTTGTTTGTAATTTTTCTTTTTTTTTAATGACTCAGTAGCACCTCCTAACAGCTCCAATTCAATTTTTTGCAATGTTTCTCATAGACAATTGAAATTTAGCACATACATCCTCCTTGACATACTGAACAATAAAGCCAATGAGGACATACCGCTATCTGCAACAATTTCACCGTGGTAACTTAAGAAGTGTATCTTTGAAATGCATGGGGTTCAAACTACTGGACTTTGTTGTAGACTAAACAGATGCTCTACTCTAATCCAACTATGGCCTAAAATTCAAGTTTCCAAAAAAAAGGAGTAATAAAAAAGCACAATTAAAAAAGATTAAAAATATCTCTGTGGCGCCCCCTTTAAAGGTGAAAATACATTACACCAACCTTTTTAAACATAGAAAGATGAAACTTCGCATGAAAATAGCCTATGTCATGACAAGTAAAAAAAATATATATTATGACCCCACCCTAAACCCAACAGGAAGTCGGCCATATTGGGCGGAACTCCATTTTTCTCTTACTTTTTATATCTCCACCTTAGAATTTCTTTCAAAAGGCTTGAAAATCGATCAAAATAATTTAGACCCATGTGCTTATTGTTTAGATTTTTTTATGAACTCTAAAATATGGGTGTGGCTAATCCGCAAATCAGTAGGAATTTTCAAATGCATAAAAACATGCGTATTTCTCACAGGTGATGTCGAATTGAGTCAGACCCAATGAAACATTTGTGCGCAAATTATTTAAAACCACACTGCAGCGCCCCCCTTGAAAATTTGAATAGGGCCACAAAATTTAGTTTGGTAAAGACACTTGAAATTTGGCATGAACATCCATAGCCAGCCATATTGAACAAAAAAGCCAGTGAGTACATACCTTTATTTGCACCCGTGTTGCCATGGCAACATCAAACATTTCTCAGAAATACATGGATTTTTTGTTAACTGGGATGGGATGTCATAGACCACTGAAATGCTACACATATTCCACACAACATACTGAACAAAAAACCCAATGGGGACATTCCTCTATTTACAACCGTTTAAGTGTGACAATGTCAGAAATAGTCTCATTGGAATGAATGGAGTAGTAATATACAGACGCTGATTTTGGGGGGAGGGGCGATGTAAGTGGGGACGAGAGGCACAAACTTTGCGGTGGCGAGTACCCTGCAGTCGCAAGGGGTGGTGAGGGCCTTTATCGCTGTGTGCGGCTTTTATTAGGAGCCTGGGACAACGTCCTGGCGAGGGACTAATTAAAACCGTGTCTGGAGCCCGAAAAATGGCAAAAATCAAGTAGTAGACATGCCCCGACATGCCAGTGAGTGGTATCAAAAATTAGAACTCCACAAGCTCTAATTGTCACTGAAGACCCCGAGAAAAATAATGAAAGACGACTCGGTAGCACCACCTCAAACTTTGATTTTCATGGGGCCAATGGAAGCCCGACCTGGACAAAAGTCAACGTAAAATCTTGAAATCCGCACTAAAAAATAGAACATGTCAGGACATGAAAAAACATGATATTATGGCCCCACCCTAAAACGTACAGGAAGTCGGCCATATTGGATCAAACATGGGAATGACAAAAGCGCACACCCTCACATTTAGGACATCATCTCGCACAATTTTCATTGCAAAAACTTCAAATTTGCCCAAAACCCACTAGCCCTATGTGTGATCAAAGATTATCAATTACGTTTTGAAAATGACTTTGTGTGTGGTCATGGTGAATTTTCAACAAAATTGCAATTTTTGGAATATTTAAAAAAAATATTTCTCTTTTTTTTGTTGGGAAAAAGCCTACAGACCATTTATGCACATTTGTGAGCTGAAAGCAATGATATGCAAATTAAGGTGCTATCTCATAAAATGCCTCTCTAGCGCCCTCTTCAAATTTCATTTTCAAAAATTCATATACGGCAATCAGTTTGTTGTGGACTTGTGAAAAAATTCACAGGGGGCTTATTTGTGATGGGGCACAATGTGAGGAAGTCACATGACTCTAGCTTTATGGTTTAGGAGACAAATAATGGGTG
>KN483582.1:8375-34345 GCA_000787095.1 Periophthalmodon schlosseri | reverse complement strand
GGGAAAGTTACGTAGTGCAGCTTTAAATAACAATTAATGAAAAGTGCCAGTTAGGGTCAAGTTTGGTGTCAAGCGTTGGCCAATCACATGCGAGTTACATATTGTTTTTATTTGATCGAATTAACCATTTTATTTATTTGAAATTTATTTTATTATGTATTTCTATTTATTTATTTCTATTTTATTAATTTATTTCTGGTGGGAGAGTCTGCCACTTGCTTGTCTCCGTGGCCATGTATTTGCTTTGAATATTTACTAGAATATTCCACAGCGCGGCGTTAAGTTTACCTCTCTCCATGGAAACGGCAGATGACACCACCAGGACAAATTACAAGTCACATTTGTTAGTTTTAAGTTTTCAAGTTTTTTTTATTCTGGCCTAAATTTTAAAAGTGCATGCCAGTTTTATAGCATATTGTGGAACATTCCAGGAAAAGCAAAAACATCTCCATGGAGACGACGAGCAAGAAAAGTTACACAGTGCATCTTTAACTATTTAGAATTGGGCAGCCATCGTAGTGTTTTGATTCTTGCCGCTTACAATTCATACCCTGGTTCACCTGCCCCTACTTTTCCTACGTCATCGGGCGGAGGTAATAAACTGTCTAACGCACAAAATTTAAAACTCAAAATTAAAATTAAAGTTTTAAAATCCAAGGAGGGACAGTTGTTTTAGTGCAGGGTTTAGTTTGTCTCCCCCTCGTTCGTAGTGTTGTAGATGGTCTGGTGCTGATTGAGATGACTCCCAGATGGGGGCGCTGTAGCTCAGTTCAGTGCGTGCTGTCGGATCGTGTGGAAGATCCAGTCCATTTTGGTGGTCCACCCTCCATGGTGAGCGTCGTTCATCTGCTTCATGAAGTAGTCCAGCGCCTCCTAGTGACCAAACACAAGTATTAGACAAGAGCGGCGCCTCCTTGTGACCAAACGCACGCATTAGACAAGAGCGGCGCCTCCTTGTGACCAAACGCACGCATTAGACAAGAGTGGAGCACAGTGGAGCTCAGCAGTCAAAACCCACTGCGGTTCCCAAAGTAAATTTCCCAGAATTTTTTCCCAAAGACTTTCAAAAAAATAACGGCACGATGGAGGCTAACCAGCAATGTGGCAACTAAAATCCATAACACGGTTGTTTTTAGTACAAAAACAAATTCAACAAATTTAAAATTATAAGTCTTGTATATCCACAAGATAATCAGTTACCAGAGCAAACTTTCAAACTTGTATATATATTTGACATAGATTTGCAGAGGAGACAGTGAATCAGCGATTAGCACAAACTCCAAGGCTGGTGGTTCAAACCCCACTTGGACCCAAGGACTGTTGTTGTATCCTTGGGCAAGACACTTCACCCACACTGCCCACCCTGTGTGAGTGAGTGATTGGTGGTGGTTGCAATGGGGGGGCAGCACAGACTAGGGCCCTTGCTTCTGTCACTCTGCCCCAAGGCAGCTGTGACTACAGCAGTAACTTACCATCACTGATGATTGAATGTATAATGAATACAGTATAGTGCTTGAGAGGTTTGTCAGGCTTAAAACACAATACAAGCTGCTCTAATGTACTTAGAGTATTTACTAGGGCCACAGTGTATTTGTTTACAAACTTTTAAAGGCTCTTTACTAATTAGACATAGGCCACACATGAGGCTCAGTGTGGATGTGTGTGAATACATTTCCATATTAAACCCCTGCTCTTCTCACCTGCTCAGTTTTCTCCAGAGCCAGAGTCTTCCTGATGTAGGCGATGTCGTCAAAGGACTGCAGCTCGGGCATCCCAGAGCCCAGCATCATGGAGAACAGGTTAATGAACAGGTTAGCGTGCTGTCGGATGGCCAGGTACGCCTTATAACACATCTCCTGAAAACTGCACGCAGGGAACGCAATTAGACAAACACCAGTGTGACGGGGGCAGATGGTATTAGCATAAAAACACGGATAACCAAGTAATTGTCTGAGATACTGAACCAAAATCTTTAAAATACAGGACGATGTTTTTCTGGTTGGTAAATGAATAACACACCCAGCTGCACAGAGGTTACAGAGGGTATTAGGAGAGAGATTAATAACAAATATTTTCATGGATAAACCAGTCTACCCCAGGAAAGATGTGGCTATAACAGCATCTTACCACAACAAAGTATCGACTGAATGAATAACGCAATGTAAACGGCTCTGAGCGTCTTTAAAGGCACTGTATAAATCCAACGCATTATTATTGTTATGAGACCCAACTTATTACATGGATGCAGTTCTTAAAAGATGAACACTGTAGTTTTTCCCGGTGAGGGTCTGCTACCTGTTTGTCTCCATGGAGATGTTAATGCTTTACCTGTAATGTTCCACCGTATGGCATTAAACTTGTGTTTACTCTGTGCTGCACTTTGGAGACTGGATTAATTGCTCATAAACACCATGAAAAACATTATCCTTATGTTCAACGACTCTCCACAGATCTGACCTTTAACTAACCTGCTTGTTTCTATGTAGATTTAATTGATTATGGCCATATTGTGGAACATTTGAGGCAAAGCGTTAACATCTCCATGGAGACAAGCAGACGACAGAAAAATTACATAGTGCACCATTTTAGATACGTTAAAATAGCTTGGATTAAGTAGTATTTATGTTGAATTACGTATTTCTCACTCATCTATAAATATGACAATGGAACAAGTCATATTCCACTGAAAATTATTATTATTATTAAGACATTTTAATACTTACATATTCATTACATAATATGGAAGTATTCACACAATGGATATTCTAGTGGCTCATGACTATTATGTGATGTAAAATGCAAAAAGAACATTTAAGGTGTAAACAAACCGCTCGAACTCTTTGGTCTTGGCGCACTCCTGGGAGCCTTTGCTGATGACGATGAGGAAGTCCTGCGTCAGGACGAAGGGCACGCGCTCACGTTTGTATCCAAACTTCTTCTTCTTATGATCCAGGAAGTGCCCAAAGTCGATGTGAAACAGCTGCAACAGAGGAGACACAGTCACGATCCTGTACAAGCTACGGTTACGACGTGGAAGGCTGCAACAAGTAATGGGAACAATTTATTTTGGTATTAATTAGATGCAATTCAGTCCAATCTGCATTGTAATGATCATAACTGGCAACTGACACAACAGTTTCCTATTGGTTCACCTGTCCCTGTGCACTCACCTGTCCATCATCTTTGACCATGATGTTGCTGTTGTGTCTGTCTCCGATCCCCAGGATAAATGTAGCTACACAGTAGCCAGCACAGGACCTGGTGAACAGATCCACTGCCATGTCGTACCTGCAAAACACCAGGAGGGGGCGCTCAGTAAAGAACTGCACCAAAGCGACAGGCGTGATAAACAGATTTTATAAGATCCACAGAATCAACTACAAACCAAAATTTTACTTTTTCTTTTAAGATGAATTAAATTTCTTAGATAATATAAGTCTTTAACAATATTAATGAGTGTTTATTAGAGTTGGGGGCTGGCAAAATGATAATAGTTATTAATAGCAGCTTTACAAATGAAGAAAGGTTTACAGGCTGATTCCTCTACACGCGTGAATCAGCCCTTTATAAAGTGCTCACATCTCGCCCTTGTTCTTGTCCTTGAGCCACTGGTGCAGCGTGTTGGAGTTGAACTGCAGCGCCCCCTTCAGGCCTCCCTTACACTGGATCTGCATGATGGTGTGAGAGTTACGCACCACCTCGATGAGCCCCACACAGTCCCCCAGAGACAGGCAGCCGTACGGGAGCATCCTGCAGAGAGGAGGCGCGTTAAAGATCCGTGAACCCAGAGGAGGAGGGGGAAAACAGGGGGAAAAAACGAAGGTACCGCAAGTCGAGACCCTGGTTCTGCCAAATGTTCTCCATGATTTTGATGATCTGCAGAGTCAACATGTCCTGGCGCAAATCTGGAACAAAAACAAGGAATTTTATTATATATTTTTCAACAAAAACTTGAAGCAAACATAAACTTTAAATCAGAACAGCCAATGTTTTACTTGTAAAAGAGTAAATATGCATAAGTTCTACAACAATGAAAAATTAGGACTGTTGCCATAGCAATTCAAAATAAAAAAAAATATTGTTTGAATGGTGAAAAGTTCTCAAAATGTCACATGAAACAAGGAAACCCTGCATCTATTTAAAGGGCCCATATTATGCAATTTTCTGATCTATGTTATAATTCTGATCTATGTTAATGATTTTAAACTGTGAAGGTGTATGGAGTTTAAAATCATTTGGATGATTTCAGCTCTGGAATTTCCAATCTCTATTAACCAAAAGATAAAATGTAGCTGTTAACTTGAAAACTACCGCTTCATGACATCACAAGGTGGAACAGAGCATTTTGAGCTTTGGAGATGTAGACAGACTAATAATGCTGGGTTACTCAAACATGTGCGAATGAAACAAAACACAACACCAGGTGTGTTTTTGAGGAGGTAGCAACATTATAACATGGCTAAAATCTACAAGAGTAAATTGTGTGTGTAATATAGGAGCTTTAATATTTCATTGATCGTGAATAAAAACAGTCTGATACATCGCTTTGTTATGTTTTAGGATGTAGCTCAGTGGCTGTGTTAAGACGCCCCAGTCAAGTGATGTGCTCAAGAATCTGTGAAAGCCGGAGACCAGTCAGAGAGCTGCAGGTATGAGTCACAAACAGCAACCTTCCATCTCTATTACTTAACCAACTGATGCTGAATGAAAAATCAGACAGAAGCACTCTCTTTGCTGTTCATTACTTTTAAAAATGTGTCTTGTTTTCTTAGCAAAGTTTGTAAGTTTTAGGTAAGATCTGGGCGTAAGTCAGTCTTGTATTTGAGTGTTTCTTTACCGTCTCCGTTTTTGAAGATGATCTCGTTGTTCTGAAACAGCAGCTCGGACATGATGTCAGGATTCTCCCAGTTCAGCCACAGAGGCCTCTTCGCTGATGACATGATCCTACATTCGTCCAACCTGCACAGACACCCACACACACACACACAGGAAACAGATATATGAGTCCAGTCCTGTTATAAACTGTCTCCTGGTCCTTCCAGAGTGGATCCTACCTGAGGTTCCCGAGCTGGTGAGCAGGGTTTAAGGGGGAGGTGAAGTTCTGTAGTGCATCCATATAATCAGGCCTCTTCATCTGATCCACAAGAAACCGCATCTGGACCTTCACAACAGGCACAGGAAGTCATTATTATTATTATTTTTTTAAACTAAATAAGCTTTTGTTGATACCTGCCTGTATAAAGAAGTGGACTAAGTGAGTGTGATGTCACCCATAACGTTCGGCCCAGTTAAATGAAGCTCATCGAGGCGATCTTTTGATTGTGTATGTGTCAATTGTAACACATGCACATACTGTATATAGGAAAGGCCATATGTCCTCATTTGTAATCAAAATCATTTTAATGGGCTACTTTTTCCTCATTTCTACGTCTTGTTATCTGTCCATCGCTGTCAACCAATCACAGTCTCTTAGCTTTGCCTCTCAACTAGGCCTGTCACGATAACGCATTTTGATGTTCGATATATCGCTGGAGTAAATATAGACGATAAACGATAATACTGAAACTAATTTATGCCACTGAAGCAAAAACCCAACAGCAGATTTAAGCCATAAAAACTATTCTAAATCTACAATATTGTTAAAAAACATGAGCTGCAATAAATAAACAGCAGAATGAAACACTTAAGTACTTAGTTTGTATCTGTAATGAGTCATACAAGTTATTAATCCAAACTTCTATGGCTCAAATCTTATTATACAGCCAAAAAATAACGAAAAATGTATGTAGTAGTGCAAAGAAAATGTACCTAACATATACTGAATCATAAGACTCTCAACCAACAATATCTAAAGCTGTTAAATGCACTTTCTCTCTTTGCAGTTCATCATTTTTAAAAACATCTCCCCCGTAGGAACAGAACAATCAGCCTCCTCAGTCTCTCCATCTCCACCACCATCTGCAGCTAGTCCCAGCGGATACTTCAGTTATGTAAGAAATTACCGGGCTCTGTACCAGCCTCAGTGTTGTGAGACTGGGTTCCATCAATCTCCATCAATTTGTTGAATGTCACCCCCCCCACTCATTTCACACTTAAAGTCAAACATATTATGCAAAATGGACTCTTATGAGCTTTACCATGTTTTAATCATATTCACTCATCACAAACATACTCAAAGTTGTATATTGGTTTATTGACTCGTATTTAAGTTGAGTATTTAAGTCCTGTATTGTTCTGTATCTGAGGCTTCAGAATGCAACACTTTTCTATTCCCACCCACAGCTCTTTATACAAAACACCCGGGTCATATACTTCCAAAAATAAAATAAAAATCTACTGGTTGCTACATCGAAGTGCTACTATGAACAGGTGGGGCCAGAAGCAGAGTGTCAGTTCTGCCGCTTTGAACAAAACGTGGATGTTTCTATTCGTTTTAGATCTGTATTGCAGAAGACCCACTGTGCTTGTGTCTGCTATATAGTTATATAGTTACCCATGGATCATTATGTTATAATTTGCACATTTTAAATCGCAATATTCATCTAAAGCAACTTAATAAAAGAAACAACTGAGCTGACTTCTGCGTTAGAAAACTGCGGTGCCCAATTGGAGCTGACGTCGCCATAAACGTCATGACAACAAAGAGCCGTGGAGCTGTCGGCCCCTCCTATGGACAGCTGCAGATCAGATTTTTTTTTCATTTGTACCAAAATAACTATGCAACGCTTCCAAATCCTACACGTATGTCAAGGTCCCAGTCTGTCCCTGTGTTTCTGTGCTGTCCTTCCCTCTCCCTTCTGTGTCCTCGCCTGGAGCTGGGCGGAGACTCTGGCTCCACCCATTACACACCCACAGCTGATCAGCAATCAAGCCGGCACCGTCGGAGCACAAAGGGACTGAGGATCCTACACACGCCGCCAGATCGTCAGCGTATCCTCCGTGGTATAGCTCCGCTTGGCTCACTCTAGTTTTTTGTGGCTATGATCTCTGTACTCAGTTGGTCTTTCTCGTTTTTTGCCAGATCCCACTTCCTGGACTCCCTTGCACCTCCGCCTTCGACCCAGCTCTCCACGACCGGTACGAACACCCCAGCACCCGACCCAGCCATCTACGACCGGTTCAAGGACGTCGGCCGCTGACCCAGCTCCCTACCGCCTGCTCCGTCAACCATCATTCACATTTCCGTGTTTGTAAATAAACTCTGTTAAACTGTATCCTCCAGACGTTATGACAACATATCACCAATTAAGAAAATAAAATTGAAAAACAAAGTAAGTACGTCACAGTGGGCGTGTAAACGGGAAATGATCGACAATATGAAAATAAGCGATTAAAGATTGCTCAAACATGCACGAATCACTCCAAAAACAACTTCGAGAGGGTAAATGAGAAGGAAACAACACGGTTAAAAGCTCTGAAAAGTTGATTTTGCAGAATAGGCCTAACAAAAATAATGCTCTGCATCACAGTGGAATACAAAACACCAAAAGCACAATGTGTCTTCTTAAATACCACAAAACGCATATGTTTAAATCTGCCCTGTCTGCCGCCTTAAGGCCAGAAACTGATTAAACTTCTCCTTCAGTTGTGCCGTTACCTTCTGCGTCTCATCCTTCTTCTCCTGCTTGAGGATGTCTGTGAGGTTTATGAGTTTCTCCATGGCCTCCACCTGTCGGCTCAGGTGTTTCAGGTACATCCCACAGGCGCGACAGTATGCCTCCAACAACAGCCCGAAACGCTGGCTCACCGTCTTATTGTGCATTTCTGACCTGGAAGGAACACAAGCAAAAATATGAATTTTTGGGGTTTTTTTTATATTTAATGGCGCTAATTATTATTCCAGTAAAAGGGATATACACACTAACTAAATGTAAAATACAGTGTCCTTCAGTCATTTGGGCCTTAGGGGCTTCAAAAAAGAAAATCAATTGTAAACACATAACAGTAAAATAAATACACTACATTTTATTAAGTCTGTGTGTTGAGGTTAGAACATACAGGTACATCTAGGGTATTTTCTGTGAATCTTATAATCTGTCTCACTTATTTCTACTGCAAATTTAAATATACAAAAATAAAAGTCCCCTGTTTTAATTTAGTGAACTTAACATGTACTTCACTCATGTTAAAACTTTTGCAATAATCTTTTTATTGCCATATTAACGACGATATTATGCTTCTGTCTGATTTGTATTTATAATTTATGACACCAGTGGATCATTATTTTACGTCATTTTAAGTTGCAACATTAATTCAATTCAATTCATCTTTATTTCAGACTCATGGCCCATTTTTAAAACAGACAAGGACAGTGACAATAACAGTAATCATTTATGTTTTAAAAAGACGACCACATCAGTGTCTCCACATCTTGGACTGAAGCGAATCACACTGAATCTTATGTTTCTGAATTGTGAAGAAAAATTAAAATATCGTGTGATTATTTTACCTTTTAGAAATCCCTTGGTCTTGTAACTAAAACTCATTTGGTTTGGTAGTTAAAGACAGTGTTAGGAAAACCTTTCATGTAAACCCTTTTGTTCCCTTTTGGTTGTTAAGACAGATGCAATCAGACCAAACTGTTGGCTTTCAGATCTCTCTCCTTTGAAGTTTATCACATCTTGTATTGTTTTATCTCCACAAGTGACATCCTGAGGTGAACCAGCTCATGAATACCACCAGGAGCTTGTCTTAAGCTGATATATACTTGTTGATTTGTATCATTCGGGGTCTGACTTTGGGGGAGATGCTGTTGGTTGCTTGGTTGGAACTCTTTGTCTTTGCTTCAATAATCATCAGGAGTCTTTTCCCACATGAGTGACACGGTTATTTCATTTTCTGACTTATTCAGCTGCAAATAAAACTGTACATTAAAGTTCTTAGTACAGCACAGTGTTCACTCGTGCAGCGACAAACATCTTGGTTGCTTAAGTCCACTGTGTCCTCATCAAGAGCACACGTAAAGCGTCATTATAAGCCACCTGCAGCCTCTGGAGACTGGGTTTTTGTAATTTTGAGGTGGGCAGTGTATAACGGTGTACAATATAATTTAAATAAATATCAACTTTACATCATCAGTACAAGAACCAAACTTGCGCAATTAACCCTATAATGCCAAATGTATCAAATTTGATACAAGCATTTCTAAGACCTAATGCATCACCTTATGGTAAAAACTTCAAAGAATGTGTTTTACAAACCGTTTATCAGGTTTCAGTTTCACAAAGAGGCAGCTGTCAGAGCGAGGAGAGTGAGGACGGCGCTAATGGCGCTCTCCAATAAAACCGGAGTGGCTCTACTTGATTCTGTGATCATAATTGTGGGACTGAAGCCTGTGTAATCATCGTCCTCACAGAGTCAAGAGCCTCTCCACGTGATTGTTTCCATGTTTTTGATGAGCTGCATTTTGTAATTTTTTTTTTTCAAATTTTGTGAAAGGGCCAAATAAAGGTTCCAGATTCAAGAAATCAAAAATTTCTGTCCATTATTTCTGGGGTCAGGCATTACAGGGTTATTTAATCTAAATTCTAAAAGGACTTGATAAATAAAACAAATCCTCTGAATTCCTATTGAAAACATCATCACAACAAAGAGCCAAAGAGCCACAGCCCCTCCTACAGACAGCCACAGAACACACAACAAACAGCAGATGTTTTTTTATTTGTGCAAGGACAGGTATGCTATAACTGTTAAAGAAAAAAATAAATAAATAAATTGGTGAACAAAGTAAGCAAAGAACAGTGGGCGTGTATGGGGTGGTGTTTGTGAATTTTGAAAGCAATGGCCCTTTGAATTCAGTAGAATAAAGATTACTCAAACACGCATGAATCACTCCAAATAAAACTATGACTGGGTAAATGAGAAGGAAAAGTAACATGGTTGACTATCTATTTTGCATAACATGTCCCCTAAGTTTATCAAAGCTGCAAATGTTCACCGAGGACACTATATACTGTTTTAAAGGCTAAATGTACGGGAGTGGGTGCTTACTTGAGATGCCAGAAGAAGAAATGCCCGATCCGTTGGTTGGTCAGAGCCTTTTTGAGCAGGAAACGGGCCAGAGGATTGTCGAGGTACTGCTCATATTTAAGAACCTGAGACCAGAGGAAACACATCTAAATCTACAGACAGTAGATTCAGACTCATCAACTTTTCAACCAAGAATCTCACTACAGAAAACAGTCATTTATGTAACACTTAAGTCTTTAGGGAAGTCGGGATGGACTGATTTTACAAAGTTGTGATCATATAATATAGTGTATGTAGAAACACCAGTGTTCTTCTTCTAAACTAATATATAATTTAGCTGGTTATAAAGCTGGTTATATATTGAAAGGTGAACTATTTTTTGTTAATGTCATTAAATCAGTAATTGTAAAATGCAAAAAAATCTGTAAATAATGGGACAAATCTTTAGCAGTGTTATTGTTAAATCTAGGCGATGTAATACTGCCTGAAGGGGGCGCTCCAACACAGACACATGTCTCTACTTTTCTTCTTGTTGGTCAGCCTGTGTAACGCTCTGAGTGAGTGACAGATGTGACCAATCATAGTGAGGGGTGAAAAATAAGTCAACTTTAAAGGGCAAAGTTAAATTTGTTTTTTGCCCCAGTACAGATATATTGTAAAAGCAGCTCTTAGGGTCATGTGTTTTATTACCAGGAAGGGCGCTGTTAGCATGCTTGTTGATAGCATTACCGTGATGGCAAAACTGTGCTCTGGTCACGAAAAGTTGCGAAAAACACTTATAAACTCATGTCAGTGAATAATGAACTAGTTCTGTTCTTCACATTTTTAAAGACGTCTTTAATGACCTCTTACTGCTGTATTCACCTTTTTCCGGAAGTTGCCGTGGGCGACGCCATCGTCATTTGGGTTGTATTATTTTGTACAGAGCTGCCAATCTTACAGCAAATAAAGTTCTATAGGGACAGAGCCGTTTTAAAGCTTCCCAGAGAATCGGTGCAGTGTCGACTTGTTGTTGCACATAAACATTGAACATTTGACACAAACCAACCTATTTTATATAATATTTTAGCGTCGAAACTTTTCCCAAATTCTCTACTACTACAAAGAAAGCGCGGTTTAGTTGCATTTACGGAAAAAGTGGGGGCGGGGCGGAATAAGGTCAATAAAGCTGTATTTAAAGTGTGTAATAAAACGTAACCTTTTAGCCATGTGTTCTGTTTTTACTGTATAAAGCCCTGTGTTTGGACTGACCTGTACGAGTTGTATGAGGTACTGGGAGAGCTTGTCGTCGGTCAGATATTTGTCCAGACAGCGCACAGCGAAGTGTCGGACCATGGGGTCGGGGTAGTTACAGTCCAGCAGCTCCATGGCCTGCTCCGGGCGAATGGAAGGCCACTCCTTCAACAGGCAGTACATCTGAGAACAGACAAACCACTGTGAGTTATGCACCTTTAACAATCTGGAACTAGGGATGGGATGATAAAAAGGGTTGACAATAATCATTCGTGGCACTTTTTGTATAATCGTGACAATCGCCAACAAAGATAATCGCCATTGTGTCACCAGAATGTGCAGAAAAAACCCACTTCTCCCTGATGATCTCCTCTGGATCACTGTTGTTTTCACTGATAACAAAGTACAATTGTTTAAATATGGAACCTGTTAATAATAATAATATTAAAATTGTAATTATTCATATCCAGAACATTTTTAAACCGTCAGCAACAATAATTATCGTGATATAATTGTTAATCGCAATTGTTTTGGCCATGATAATCGTGACACCAAATTTCAATATCGTCGCATGCGTATCTGAAACGGCTGAAAGCGATCGGGAAAACGCGGAACGCAATGACACACATTTGAAGCTGATCGGTTGAAGCATCACAACAGCGAACAAACTATGATTAGATCAAGTTCAGAGAAAGCACCTTTCCTGTCTCCCATTTTTTTTAAACACAAAATAGTCAGTATAGGCTGAAGTACATCTGTTGGCGTCATCAGGTTTGTTCTGGTTTGTTTGAGAGCTTCACCTTTGGCTTCCGTCCATAACACAGAGAAGCACTAGTCTCATTACCGCTGCGATGCCAGAGAAAAATAAGACTTTCCACAGACCCGCAGTGCTCCGAGGTCAGTGTAAGAGCACGTATACTTTTAATGTTTCTTACCTGAGCGACTTCATCTCTGGAGTTCCACTTCACGGCCAGGAGGATCTTAGGGAGGATTTCAGGGATATTCATACAGTAGTGTCTGAAGAGAACAGAGATGTGTTAGTATGTGTTGTTTTATATGATTCTGTTGTTTTATATGATTTCGGCTCCATGGTTCTCCGAGTTCACCTGAAATAATACAAACACAAACCTATGTCTCCAGAGGAAGTCCTTCTCCTGCTCTGTGATGTCAGACAGTGGGTCTCGGTTGCTGAGCTGTCGGAGCTGTTCACTGTCGCTGTCCGTCAGAGCGTGATCCCGGGCCACTCGGTTACTCTACAACAATACACTGCATTTAATGTGGCATATGATATTGACCTTTTTTTTTGTTTATATAGTTTTATTGATGTATGAACAAACATAGGACTGTTTTATATAGTTTTATTGATGTATGAACAAACATAGGACTGTCATTTAGACGACAAATGTATACACACCTTTTCATTTTTATGTAGCAAAAACTAAAACTTAAAAAAATAAATCACACAAATCTTGAGTGAATAGACAAATATGAAGAGCATCACACAATAAATAATAAAAAAAATATATAAATTATAAATAAAATATTAATGATAATAATAATGAAAATAAAAAGGGGGAAGGGTTGGCTTAGACAGTTAAAAGTCAATAAATGGTTGCCACTTTCTATAAAATTTGTTTACAATACCTTCATGGAATAATAATGAAAATAAAAAGGGGGAAGGGTTGGCTTAGACAGTTAAAAGTCAATAAATGGTTGCCACTTTCTATAAAATTTGTTTACAATACCCTTCATGGAATATCTAATCTTCTCTACTTTCAAAAAGGACATAACCTCATTGATCCATTAAACGCTGGATGGGGAATTTGTTGATTTCCAGTGTAAGAGGAGCTGGCAAGAGAGGTAAACGCCAAAACCTGCAGCTGTAAAGTTGAATACTGAGAGAAGTCTTCTGTAAGACCAAAGAGCCACATACAGAGAAACATCACCTATTTTTAACAGCACTTTCCAAACCGCCCACTTTTGCCTCTAAATGCGACCATTTGAGTATTTCTTTATGGTGGTACTTCCGGTTAAGTGGCAATCCCATTCATTACAATGGAGAATTTGAGAAAAGTTTTGCCACGAAAATATGTCAACATTGCACCAACTCTCTGGGAGGCTTTAAAACGGCTCTGTAATCCGCATAGAACTTATTTGCTGCCAAGATCGGCAGCACCATGGAGCATGCTGATATTTTGTGTTTAGTTCAGAGTTGACACCATTAGTTGCTCTAACTGTTTATGTGTTGTTGTTAACGTAACTGCTTTTGTATGTGACACTTGGCTGCTATGCCGATAAGTTGATGTGAAGGTTCCATTGGTCAGTTATTGGTCTGTTTTTGGAGACTGCTGTTGTTCTACTCTTGTTTTGGCGTGGGTTACGGCCTACAGTAGCCCTTGTGTTCAGAAAATAAACAACCAGAAGAACTTTGGCGTGTTTCCTTACACCAGAACGCTACAAAAACTAGCAGATTCCTCTCTCTGTATTTCCCAGGTGAGCGGCGTCAGGTGAGTTGGTGTTAGCCACATAAAGAGACGCTCACATTTGTCAGTGTTCATGAATACTTAAAACCTGCTTCTGTGCTGTAACATTTTCCCACATCAGAGACGAACCAACAGAGATCATCCAGAAATCCGATCAGACACTCTCTCGCAAACGGCCTCATTAATAATACAGCACAAATTAGCACAACTGAAACTGAAAATCACTAGAGGGGCCAAAACAGCTAAAGCAATAGCAGTAAATCTGCTAAAACATTATGCACACATCTGACATGCTAAGTGCTGCTAATGCTACACACGCATTAAATCTACTGGAGAGGTTCACATAATACTTATACTATAATACATCTAGGAATTGCTTGATAAATTATGAATAAGATGACTGGATGAAAAGCCGTGTTGGGTGGAATGAGAACAAAATATGAATCTTTTATTATTTATGGATTAATCCTAGTGCGAAAAAAACTCAAATATAAAGGTTTTGTCTAGGTGTGGGCTTGGACTGTTTTGTTTATCACATTCGAATTGAATTGAAGTTGAAATTAGCAGATTGTAAAGGCGTTAATGTTCTAAAGCAATACTGTGTAACTTTCTGGCAGTGGCACATCATTTGCATAATTCCACGGAAATAGAAAGTTAATATCATACTATGCCATACTGTGGAATATTATAGCCAAAGGAACAACATTTCCATGGAAACAAGCAGAAGGAGGCCGTCATCCAGACCAAATAAGAGTCAGGTTTGTGGAGATGCAAGTCTGCTCACAGTATAAATATGCATGATTTTTTTAGGATCAATATCTCAGCACAAGCTCTGAGAATTCTTGCTGTTAAAACCAAAATGGCTGACACACAGTACATGAGGCCTGCTTCTGTTACCTGCCCAGAGAGGTTACAGTTGAAGCCCAGCTCTCTGGAAATGGTCCAGTTTGCATGGTCCTCCACAGCGTTCATGTCTGGATACTTCACAGGGCTGCTGAAGTGGTCAAACTCCAACTCTAAACACGGAGTTTCCTGCAAAAAGATGCAACAAAATGAGCAAAAATAAATAAGGGATGTTGGATATGGATTCCTTTCAGTTGATACTGATAAAGCCAATATTTTATATTTGATTCCTTGAGAGATCACCGGGCGACAGGAGGCATGGTCAGTCTGAGCGACCTGCCAGATCTGTCAGGCTGGCCACGCCTACAGAAAGTAACAACAACTGTTATAGGTCACCACCAAGACCAGTGACAGTTCTGGCAATGGCTCGCAGCTAGCAGCCGAAATACTAACCAACATCTCACAACGTTGTCTGCCTGAAAGAAATCAAATATAACTATTGTAATTAAATGTTATCAAAGTCAATAACTTAACTGTCTTACTGTTTTGGCCAATAATAAATATTTGCATACTCAAGATTCTTAGATCTAGATCATTATACTGTATGCCCTGATGAAGACACACATTTGCTCATCCCACTTGAACCATAAAGAACTTTTATAATACCACCAACAGAGTGCCTTGGACCTTTCTGAACGCTTTTTTACTCACAGGAAGTTTTTATACTACAAGCGAAGTCATTTTCACTGTCTGTTAGCCTTTGAGCCTTGTCCTTGAGGAGCACCTGTGAAAAACCTCTGAAGCTCTCTTCCTGTGGTTTTATTTTAGATTCACAGTGAGGTCCACAAATTGAAGTGAAGTTAAAAATAGATAATTAAATAAATAAATCTGTCACCTTGTTGGGGTTGGAGCCGGTGACTCCGATGGGGTTGAGCAGGTCCTCCAGGCCATGAGGGACCGGCCACAGGTTCAGAGCCATTTTATTGGCCACCAGCGTGTGAGTGTAATCAAACAGGTTTATATTACCCCAGGCCAGAGGACAGTGCTCCTGCACACACAAAACACACACATTTAAATACATGCAAGTAGGGCTGTGCAATTAATGTCATTTCAATTCGGCTCTGATCTGTAATAGTCTATGATCAGCTTGGCTCTTTTAATGGAGAGGTCCACAGCCAATTCTCTGTCAGTAAAAGCATGTGGTTTGGAGCAGAGTTCAGACAGGAGGAAGAAATTAGACTGTTTTGTTTTAAAGCCACAGTATGTAACTTTTTAGACTAAAATCAAAACATGTTTTTTTCCATTATGGTTGTTTATTGCACTGAAAAATTTACTCTGAGCGGGCTTGCATCTCCACAGACCTGACTATTCTTTGGCCTGAAGCCTTTGGCTATAACCTTCCACAGTATGGCATAAAACTTATATCTCCATGGAGAATGGATTTAACTTTCCATTCCCATGGAATTTTGTAGAAATGATTGAAAACCATTTCTATGGAAGTTCACAAGTTCACAAATACACTATAATGGACACATCTGATTCAATGAGGACAAACTGGGAATAACACATGGGTAGCTAGAGATTGGGGCAGCTTACAAAAAAATATTGGTGTTATCAAATTTTTTTTTTCCCCATATCAACCCGATTCCAAAATCTGGAAAATTCCACATATTAGCAGAGATCAATAATGGCCAAGATACATTGTCCATCCCTGTTCTGAACTGGAAAATGTAACATTGATTAACTAAAAACAACAACTAAAAACATATGTGAGCTTTCAATGAAGAGGCAGGGCTTTCACTAAAGAGCAGTGATGGATCCAGGTGTGAAAGGACAGCCAGTCAAAACGCAACTATTTATAGTAAGTTAATCTTTTATCTTTATCTTTAATTCAGACGCTGAAAGAGCACCCTCTAGTCTGACCTGGCCTGGCACGGCTCCACCAGGGACAGAACCAGCGCGGCTTCGTTTACCATATCTATGTCTGCTTTCATTGATACACTCGCCCACACACACCTCTCCAGCAGACAGGAAAAATCAATCCATGCGGGTGTTACTTACAAGGCTCAGACAATGCCAAACAGCGCACAGTCCAACGCTTTTACATCACCACACAGACAGGACATTAAATAATACACATGACCTTAGCCTCCATAGAATAGATTTACGCAGGGCTGTAAGATATCTACTCTATTAACAAATCGCTACAGACTGCAATTTTTGAAGTACCATAATTTCCTTGCATGGCAAATCCAGAATTATATCTCTCTATATTTTTATACAGAGGGATGTCATTATGGTCAGCACACCCTCTGTTACCCTCTCAGCCATGTTTGTTTTGATACAGACCATGCGTGTCTCTGATTGGTTAATCCACCTGTCAATCATGCCCATCTGAACTCGAGGAGGTTCACTGGTGAGAGTCAGATCTTTGTAAAGTATTGAAGAAGTGTGTATTCTGGATCCCAGGCAAACAATAAAATATCCTGCCTTATTTTGCATAAAAAACTACTAACCCTGCAGTTTAGATCTGTACAAACATGTTCTGAAATGTGATTCTTGTATTAGTTTGTCAATTCATATTTCAATTAGAAATTTTCAATTAGATATTTTTCCCAAACCTCAGTCACCCTAAAGACAAGCTATAAAAAACCATTTATCTTTATCTTTACTTATACAATGAGAACCCAATGAGATACTCACTCTCTTTTTCATGAGCGCCCTATTAAAATACAGAAGAATACAAACAAAAACAAACAAAACAAAAAACTACATAGGTCCATTTAAAACATTAAAAACAGGAGCAGGCGTGAATATAAATGTTTATCACCTGATTATTAAAGTGCATTAGTGGCACCAATCTATCCAGTGTTGCATGTCCTTGAGATGTTTTCCATTTTTGGAAAGCAAAAAAACCAAAAGGTTTTTTCCCATTTCAGTTCTAGTACAGCCACTTTTTAGATGTAGACCATCATGAGATCTTGTATTAAAAGTTCTCATATCAAAGTTCAACAAGCAAGTGAGATACTTAAACAATCTGTCAAGTAGTCCCTTATAAACACATTTTATACAGTGTTGTTCTCTTTTGACAGATAGTGATGGCCAACCCACTTTTTCATAGAGTGAACAGTGATGGGTTTGAAATTCATCACCTGTTATGAAATGAAGGGCAGAGTGAAAGAGTGAATCTAAAGGTTTCAAAGTAGAGGCTGAAGTCTGCATGTAGATTATATGTACATAATCTAGTAGTCTAGAAGGAAACGTTGCTTGAACAATTTATTTTCTGTAATTCAATCGATACAAGATTTGTTTCTGTATTATGATTTGTAGCCTTCACATCACTTAAATGTAAAAAAATAAAAATAATAATCATATACTTATATATAAAGTAACGGGCCCAATATTGAGCCTTGGGGCACTCCTTTTCTTAAAGTTAAAAAATTAGATTTAAGCATGTTGGGTTCTGTTTGAAAGAAAATTTTGGAACCAATTACATGTAACACTGTCAAATCCAATATGCTTCAGACGCTTCAAGAGGATTTTATGATCCACTGAATCAAAAGCTTTAGTTAGATCAATAAACAGAGCTACACTATCTTGTTTCATCAAGGGCTGTGAAAATGTCATTTAAAACTTTCGTGGCTGCAGTGACAGCACTAAGCCCTTTTCTGAAACCAGATTCATAAGACTTCAAAATGGAGATTTTTAAAAATAAATTGTAACTTGATTTGCAACTAACTTCTAAAACTTTTGCAAGACAAGGTAATTTAGATATTGGCCAGAAATGATTTACAGTTTTAGTTGTAGCATGAACTCAGCCTCCACAGAATAGGTTTATGAAGTGTTTATGGTGTCAAAGTGCCATTATATTACAGGTCTAACAACAGTCAGACAGAGAAGATGTCCATAGCGGCTTGTTACAGAGTGAGTCTAGGGGAGGGCTATATGCCAAAAAATTATATTGTGATTTCCTTGGAGCTAGTTTACGATTTTGTTGATGGTAAAAGTGAAACAGTGCCCTGATGAAGGAGCGTGTAAAGGGGATGATCTGTAAAGAGAGGGACGTTACATAGAAAGTAAAGTCAAAAGATTTAAAGAAGGCATATTGTGCTCGTGTCTGCTGTATAGTTATAATCTATGGCACACGTGGATCATCATCATCATCATGCTATAATTTGGACATTTTAAATCGCAATATTCATATAAAAGAAACAAGTCTGAACTTTTGGGTTAGAAAACTGCGGTGCCCAATAGGAGCTGGCGTCGCTGTAAACATCACAACAGAGAGCCAGAAAGTTGTCGGCACCTCCAATGGATAGCTGCACATCACACGCACATCAAAATTCAACTAAAAGCAGGCCTCTCAGTTCTGAACAGGAAGTCACTGGTTTCTATTAGTAAGTCATTTTAGATTAATATTGCACTTTACAAATTAACAAAATGTAAAAAAAAAATCGGATATTTTGTGTTTAGCTCAAAGTTGACACCTTTTGTTGTTCTTGTAACTGTTTATGTGTTGTTGTGAACGTAGCTGCTTTTGTATGTGACACTTGGCTGCTATGCTGACAGTTGACGGGGAAGGTTCTATTCGTCAGTTACTGGCATAGACTGTATATTTAAATGGACATAGCTAACGTGCTAGCTGCCACGTTCCAAATAGGAAGTGCTCATGGGCGCACTTCCTGGTCCATTGACTCTGGCTCCAATTCACTTTACACTGGAAAACTGTTGCCTCTCTCTCCGTAACTGTTCCTATGAGGCTCGTCATTTTGGTCTTTAAAATATTCATATTGACCCGCTCTAAATGATCCTGTTTTTTTTATTTTGCTATTGTGTCCGTAACTCATGATATGAACATTCTTTACACCAGAACGCTACAATATGTTATAGTTTAATAGTGTAATACTAAATACTAAAAAAAAAATCATAATATGTGTCATTTAAGGAAGTAACTACGGCTGTTTATCATTTTTGCAGTATTTGTTGTAGCCCTGTGTAGAACCGGTAAATGGAAAAGTTTGCGTTGGTGATTATATTTCTGCTGATGTTTTTTGTCACCCCGACACTGTTTAGTAATTAAACAGAGACAAAGACGATACTGCGTCTCTCATTCACCGTGGGACACTCAAGACAGCAGACTCCTGTGTAATGCCAGGAGGATCATGGCCAACAAGTCACATGCACATTCAATATTTAGCTATTACGCACTTTAAGAGGAGAGGCTTGGGACGGGTTTGTTCATCGCGGTGCAAGTTCAAACTACAAATGAACAGAGTAGTCATCAGTAATCATCAGTAATCATCAGGGTGTAGTTGACTAAACACTGTGGGATAATTGGTGGCAAAAGCTCTCCAAACAATTAAAGTGCATATGTAGGCCTGTCACGATAACACATTTGAAGTTCGATATATCGCTGAAGTAAACGGAGGCGATAAACGATAATATTGAAACTAATTTATGCCACTGACACAGAAACCCAAGAGCAGATTTAAACCACAAAAACTATTCTAAAACTACAATATTGTTAAAAATCATGAGCTGCAATAAATAAACAGCAGAATGAAACACTTTAGTACTTAGTTTGCATCTGTAATGAGTCATAGATGTTATTAATTCAACCTTTTACGGTTTAAATCTTATCACCTAGCCAAAAAATAACCAAAGAATTTCCTGTAGCGCAAAGAAAAAGTACACACGATAAATAATGACCCAAAACACACTGTTCCACCTTTCGTGTATTGAAAGATAAGTCCATATAGTGATTATCGTGACTATGCATGTGACGTTTTCATATTTCTTTAATTATGACTTGGTTTGATGGAATAGAACCTGTGCTAAATATTTATGAAAGTTTTACATCAGTTCAGAAAGAAAGAACAGAAAGAAAAGTTGAGGAAAGAAAGTTGAAAATTACAGGACGTAGCGATGAGTTCGAACAAACTCATCTAACAAAACACAAAATTATAAAAATGCATATACAAAATGCAGGGACAATTTACGCGCAAGGAACACATTTTTCTGGCACTGTGTAATGAATCCTGAACTGAAAACATATATTTTAGATGTAAATGCAACACAGTCAGAAAAGAAGTATTTTCATTTCCCCAAAATTGTGAACCTCTACCAGAATATCCACGAAATATGTTGAAAGCAAAATATATTGTTTGCATTAAGTTATAAAAAGTACAACTAGGACACATTTGAATATTGGCCTACTTCATGCTAAACGCTAAATTTGTTTTGCTCAAATAATTTCTGTGTCATCACTTTTTGTTGTTTAAAATTGATCTATGGACTATGCACAATGTAAGTTTTTGAGTGGAGGTCCTGCCACCTGTTTGTCTCCATGGAGATGTTATTAATTTGCCTGGAATGTTCCACAGTATGACATTAAATGCATCTATCTCCACGGAGACAAACAGGTGACACCACCAGGTCAGGTTACAAGTCAAATCTGTTTAAGGGGCAACTCTCTCCCATTGATAACGCCATGTATTTCAAGGTGTTTTTAGCTATTAAAACATCTATAATACAATAAATGTAAGATATTTAAGTTTATTACTGTGGAACATTCCAGGCAAAGCAATAACATGCCCATGGAGACAAGAAGGTAGCGGACCCACCACAAGAAAAGTTACATATTGAACCTTAGAGGGGGTATTACGCAAAATCGGCTTTTTGGAGATTTCTACCATGTTATAAGGTTCCCTCATTAAAAACATGCCTGAAGAGGTTTTAAATGTCATCCTTGCATGTTTGAGTAATCTAGCGATCTCTCCCGGGCTCTATTCGAACGCTCCTTACGGTTAGCTTAACGATCCTGTGTAAGGTTCCACCCACAAACCTACCTCACCCATGCTCCTATAGCAATCTTCCATAAATGTACAAAAGCATGACACAAAACAATATACTACAACTTCACAAATCTGATGTGATGCAGTAGTTTCATTAGCGGGATGCACGTTGATTGTGTTGTGATACTTAGCGCGAAGAGCAAAGAAATGAGGAGGCTCAGAGTGTCAAAAACAAGTGTTAATACATTGTTTTCAGCGAATATAGCGTTTTTAAAATGATAAAAGATAACATGGTGATCTAAATATGCTATGTGTTAGTAATTAATACCCCATAGAAGTGTAATACCCCCTCTTTAATAAACATATTGTTGAAAATAAATAAATACAAAGATTGACTGCAGAGATTCTTTGAGCTGTTTCGTGCTCTCCCTGAGTGCGTGGGCGTGCTGTGTACCTCTTTAGCTCCCTTCCTTCCTTTGACGGAGCAGATGGAGAGGCAGAGGCGGGCGGCTCGGGGCACGTCTGGGATGTACATGTCGTATGTGAGCCACTCGTTCCACCTGCAGAGAAACACCATCAGAGCGGAGGGAGGGGGTGAGAGCGTGGATCAGCTGATGATGCAAGTGTACGAGGTAAGCCCAGGGAGGACGGCAGGCAGGAGAAAAACACCATCAGAACAGAGCAGAGGGAGGGGGGTGTGAACATGGAACAGCTAATGATACAAGTGTACAAGGTAAGCCCAGAGAGGAAGACGGGCACGAGAAACAACATGAGACTCATTAGAGCAGAGGGAGGGGGGTGTAAACATGGAACAGCTAATGATGAATGTATACAAGACATGCAGGAGAAATTATGGAGCTCCTAGGGATTTTACGTAATGATAATTATGACACAAAGTATGTAAATTTATCACAAAATTTAAATATTTTTACAGGTTAATTACAAGATTAAAATGAATAGTCTAGTGTTATCAAGGGGAACAGTAAGAGAGCCTTATTTCTCAAGTATAGGTCAATATAAACCTGGCTAATGGAAAAACATAACGCTGCCTGCTATAAATATTTTCTTAGTGTACCTTGTATGCGAGTATTTAAAGTGGGACTAAAGACCTAGACTCCGCCCACAGCCATATTTCAAATAGGGCTGCTAAACTGGGCAGTACCTGGACGACTAAAGGGGGGAGTGAGAGGGGGGAGGGGAGTCTAGAGGTATAAAGAACAGTGTGATTGGTCTAACAGGTATCCGCACTTCAAACTCCGGCCCTGCAGCCAGGCGTTTGTAATCAGAAACACCTGGTTGTAATCAGAACAGTGCTACGTGATGTGACATAGTACTTGAAATTGTAGTGGTCACAAAAGGCAGAACACACTCAGTTTTTGAACACAAAGCTGCAAATTTACCTAGTTAACTAAACCAAAATGACAGTAGACAATAGTATTAAAACACCATATACAGAGTCCAAAAGTTGATTTGTTGTGTAATTCCACTTTAAGACCATACTGAGATGTTTGAGTGTGTGTTTTAACAGCTCAGACAAAAGCTGACAGTGACTGGGGAGGTCCCTTGTGACATGTACAAAGAGGATTCAACAGAAACACAATACGGCGGTTAATGTTTCTAAACTGTTAAGTTAGCCTCCAGTCTGAAGCTGCTTAGACAGAATTAGCTCTGTCTGTTGCCTCAAAGACTATTCCTGTTAAATAGAGTGAAAGTGGAAAACAGTGAATGGAATGACAATGGGAATTACAAGCTGCAAGTAACTACTATCTAATTAATAATTAACAACTTAATTATTTTATTATTATTTTAACAGTTATTTTATTTCTCGACCAGTTTTTTTCAATTAGTTGACTCATTTCTACTGTCATGAACCAGTTTAAGATTTAAATATGTAAGTAAGTAGTAAGTGCATTTTACATAAAAAAAAACCCTTGTAAATATACATTCTTCCAGCGGTGTCTTCATGAAACAAAAAAAAGTTTTCTTTACAAATGGTATGTGTTAGCGTCTGTTTATCCCCCAGATAACGATTATTAAAATAGTCAACAATTATTTCAGTAGTAGATTAATTAACTGCTGAAGGCCTAATGGGAATCCACTTATGAATTACAGTTAAACTTTTTTTCCCAGTGTACAAATATTCACAAAGTAGGAATGCGGTTTGGAAATTGCAGTAACATATAACAAGGAGCAATAATAATTAAGTGTACTACAATATAATAACCTGGCGAGTCTGGGTAATCCCTCAGTGGTCTGGGCATGTTCCATTGCAAAGGAACATTGAATTCTGTCAACAGTATAAAAGTGTATTCATCCATTTATTTTATTTTAAAGCTGATAGAATTAAATGTTTCCTTGCAATAGTAGGCCATGCATAATGTTAAAGTTAAAGAGTAAAATAAAACAAATACCTGGGGTTTGAACAGGGGACTCTCTGGGTGTTGACATTGTCACACATCTGCTCTCCTCCGTGATAGATTCCTGTTCTCACATAAATCTGTATTAACACAAATAAATACAGAACAGTTAGTGCAGTGTTCTATGTGTCGTGTTTTCCTGCAACACTTGGACTGGGACAATGAAGAGTTGTTTCCACAGGATGTGAGTGTGTTGGGACACGAGATACAGACAGAAAAGCACTTACAATGGCAAAGGATAACTAGTGGAAAATTGGCTAGAAAAGGTAAAAACTGAACAGGTTTCAACAACATTCAAGCCAAAGGATTAGGTCAGAGTTTTAGTATATTGGTTTTGTGTGGTATTCAAGAAAAAGTTCACAAATAAATCCCTCTGAATGTGTATGTAGTGGTGTGACAAAAATATTTATACACAAGGTTTGTGGTAAAAAAAGGCTGTGGGTGAGTGTTTTCATTTTAAATGACAGAAGTTTGGGGAAAATAATGTAAATCTGTACTACACATTGGCCCAAAAATATCGGTTGCTTTGGATTCTAAACACTCGGCCATGAAAAATGGTGACAGTAGCTCAGTTGGTAGAGTGTTTGTCCATTGATGGGAAGGTTGGCAGTTTGAATCTTGCCCTTGACATAAAAAAGGGAGCGCAGTAAGATCCACTGTCTGCGTACACTGGTGTATGAATGTGTGTGTGTGAGTGGGTGAGTGGTTTCTTGATGTAAAGCGCTTTGAGTGGCTGAAGAGGAAAAGCGCTGTATAAAAATATGACTATTTATCAAAAAAAACATATCGATCTTTAATATAAATGTGACAAATTTCATTTTTATCAAAGCAGTATTGTGAGGTTCGTCCGCCCTAACACTGATGTACTGCTGTGTTCACTGTCACTTCACTGGCTGCTCTGTAAATACCTATGCAACTAATACCAGGAGGCAGCACCCAGCCCTTGCCATCACGCACCTTGTCGATGTCTCGGATGTTGACGTTGACGTAGGTGGCACACAGGACGCGTATGCGCAGAGTCCCGTTGATGGTCCACAGAGACTTGGACGCGGCCTCTCCGTTCATGTAGGAGGTTGCCGTGGAGATGCGTCGCGAGTACGAGGGCATGACGAAGGTGTCTGTGGGCAGCTGAGTGTAGAGGCTGTCCTTCGCCATCAGCATCAGGTTTGGCATCCTCCCCAACATGATGCAGCTGCGGATATACTAGAGAGGACAGACGGATGCTTCAGACCAACTACAGTGAATATGCTAGAGACAAGTACGCACACATTTTATTTTATTTATTTATCTTTATTTATACAGGGAGAGCCAACAAGAGCAGTTAGACTCTCTTTTTCATGGGCGCCCCGTTCAAATCATTGACTGTATAAAGCAGTGGACTAAGGGAGTGTGACGTCACCCATAGCGTTCAGCTCCTGTCAAATGAAGCTCATCGAGGTTAGCAGTTATACGGGCGAATTTGGAGCCGAGTTCCATATTTGGTATTCCGACCGTATCATAGCAAGCAAAGAGCCGATCTGGAGCGAAGCTGATGAAGCTAACGCCCCTTCCCGTCCACACTGCTGGTTTGGCAGGAGCAGGCGCTTACCAACGCTGTCAATCAAACCTGTTGCTAACGCTAGCAGGATAAACCTCGGGGATAGAAGGCAGCTGATTTGTCTCTTATTAATGTTCATATCTCAAATTAAGAACCAATTTCGGGGATAGAAGGCAGCTGATTTGTCTCTTATTAATGTTCATATCTCAAATTACAGACACAATAGCGAAATAAAAATACCAAGACCAAAACGACGAGCCTGACAGCAGCAGTTACAGAGAGAGGGGTGACAGATTCCTTATGTAAAGTGATTTGGAGCCAGAGTCAATGGAGTCGGAAAGGCGCCCATGATCACTTCCTATTTGGAACACGGTGACTAGCAGGTTAGCTATGTCCATTTATATATACAGTCTGTGGTTCAAATACAGTAAAAATACAAGCAAAAAACAAACAATAGACCAGCTACTGTGGATATACCAGAGACATACAAAGACATCAGACCAGCTGCTGTTACAACCATCTTTTCAAACTGCTGCTTAAAGACTAATGACTCCTAAAACGCACAGTGTTCAGCGAGCATTACTAAATAAATAAATGCCATTTTCTGCTTCATTCAAAATTTGAATCAGTAAAGAAATAGCATGGTAATAGGTTGGAATGAGGTTAGGTTAGACTTTATTATCCCTGTAGGGAA